>OY992876.1:6360754-6428254 GCA_963921405.1 Cepaea hortensis | reverse complement strand
GAGATCCGATTATCTACCCCGCCCATGGCTCAATCACATTATCTCCTCTTTGATGCCCAGAACCACATTCCAGTTTCTGGGAATTGGGTCATGTGGTTCCAGGAGTGGAGCGGCGTGTTCATGTGACTGGAAATTGCCAGGTCAATAGTAAAATGACTACCTTCCTTTGTTAGTCTTGCTCTTTGTTGTGGGGATCATAGGAGTTCGGTTCTTGTATTTTATTTATGTTACTTTTGTGGTCATCGAGAATCGAGGTGACGAAAAGAGTTTTTAAAAGCTATATTGGACCAATCCTGATGTGCGGAAGCGAATCGTGGATAATAAGCATAGAAATTAGGAATTATTGTGATCCTGTGGAGATGTGGTTTTATTGAAGAATGATAAGAACAATGTGATTGGATAAAAAGAGCAGTGCGGATACATTCAAAGAAGATAACAATGTCTTCAAAGAGTTTAACTATACTTTTAATTACTTATCCTTTACAGGGCGTCGCAATCAATCCCAGCAATTTTTGGCTGATTGTGATATTTTGGCAAGTTTACATTCAGTAGTTTGCCATTGCTTTCTGGGCGACCGACACTCATAACATTGTATGAAAATAACGCAAAACGGTCTGCTGATAAATCGCCCACAGCTGTGTTTTAAACGCGGTATGCGGGATTACGAACTGCGTCCGCAACACCTTAGCCACAGAGCCTTCAAAGAGGTTAACTATATATTCAAAGAGGTTAACTATATCTTCAAAAATGTTAACTATATGAGACAGTATGCTTTCATTGTCTCTAGGCGAATGAGTTTACTGGAAAGCATTAACTGGGATATTTTTGGTTCGACAAAGAGTTCACCGACCAGTAAGTTCAAAATTAGTGAGTGGTCGGGCAATGACTCTAGTGCAGCCCGCTGACCGACGGTTTACCTTTAGTTGTTAGTGAAATGAGAAATTCAGGAAACATGAAGCCAAACTTAGCATAGGCTTTGTCGGGAACTGTCAGTTTGGGCAAGAAATACAACGGAGGGGCAGATTTATAGCAGTGGGAACGTGCTTGAGCTGGGAAATCTAATTTAAAGAGCATGAACTCAAACAAGGACGATAAACTCAGGACCATGAACTTCAGAGACAATGTAGATTTGGGTTAATGATATGATAGTAGTATGCAAATTAAGCAGGGTACGCGAGGTACTGATTGGAGGACAAGGGACAGCAATGTCACGTGATGCCAGAAAGAACCGCCAAATTAAGCGGTATATATATACGCGGGACAGAGAAGCATTTGAAGAGATAAGCGAGTTCTAGACAGCCGAGTGCAGATACTCGAAAGGCTGTTGAGACCAATAAGACTGTGGCAACTCTGGTCGGGCAGATAAACCCGAGGACCAGAGCAAAACACGGACTTGAGTGTTAGAAGAAAGTGCCGCCCAAAATAATATATTGATTGCTACGAAGGACCAACGTCTAAATAGCTAAAGGAACAGCTCTTGGGTCGCAATGGATGGCTAAAAGTCGAACACGACGTACATTAGCCAGAGAAAGACGAGGTAGTCGGAACCACACAGCAGACTTAAAAGTCAGATAGGACGGAAAGGTCAAGTGGGATCCACGACAAGCGATTGATTGGGCCGAGACAAATGAAACCCAGAAGGACGACCAGAAAACCCACTGGATGGCAGAAGTTGAATGTAAGTTGACATAAGATTTAGACCTAATTAGTTTAATTGTATATTATAATCAGGTATCTTAGTTTAGAGAGCTATAGCAAACTACCATAGGTAAGCTTACCAAATAATTATGAGCAGTCGACCAGGTATCAGGACTGAATGCGAAGTCCTGCATATGACCTATATTTAAATGGCCGAAATAGAGTGTTGGGAGTCATATTAATCGGTTAGATAAGCAGAGTGTGGATAAACTATGTATGTTCATGTAACCAAGCAATTAGACGTACACAATTAATGAGAACTAGGCGGGTGCAACATGTAAATATGGAATGAAAGGCAAGATATAAACAAACACAGCAGACGGCAGAAGAAGATAGCAAGGCAGACGCGACCACTAGGTCAAGCCATTCAATGAGGCCAGGTGAATACAGCGGATGAATGGACCGCGCTTGGAGCAAAGCCTGCAGATGAAAGAATGTGCTTGTATTGTTGCCGGCCCGGCAGAGTTGAATCGGGGTCAGACTGCGGCGGAGAAAATAGAGCATACAACTGGTTAGCAGTACAACCTAAAAGTAGCGGGTTCGGACCTTCATGGAGAATCGGGGGTAAAAGGCTTAAATGGCTTTAATACTACAAGGCGAGATAGGGAAATAGAGAGCGGTGAATAGATACAACTGGACGAGCACTAAGTGAGCTGAAGGGGACAGGAATGCCTTTGGATATAAACGTTACAGACAGATTGGGGGGATATATCCTGGGTAGAGAAAAGGAAACGTGCGTCCATACTTCAAGAGCTGAATATTGGAGGAGATTGGCTTATAAAGACGACAAACTATACTGCGGGGATGGATGAAGAGGCACGTTTATCAATTATCATAACTAGGGTGTTGTTAGGCGTGATATTAATCTATGTTGTCAACTTGGGTTTGTGTTAATAGTTGTGTGGGTTTATGTAGTCCATGTTGACGACCCATAATGATGGGTAATCATGAGTGGACTTATGTACTGCAAAAGATTATAATGATTGTAGGAGTTTTAGTGTGAAAGAGCATTTCATATATGTGATTGGTGGGCAGTACCGGTGTCCCATCTTGTTGTCTTATAATTACTGTTGGGGTACCAAACTGCAATGATATTGTTAATGATGTAGAGTTATGTTGTTAATGATAATGGCTAGGATATACGCAAGGATGATGACGTTATGGGAGTTGGAGTCACTAGGGGACACAGGTTATTATTGATCGATTGCTATGTTTATGATGTGTTGATTGTTTTGTGATTAATGACAAGGGGAATTTATGTTGTTGAGAATGAATATACACATGCTATTGAGGACGACGATGGCGCCAATGACAATGAGACATGGCCCTAGTACATGTCACTGGCGTATTGTGTTGTCGGCCTCGGGGACAAAAGTGTTGTTGTTGGGGTTTACCTGATGTAGTTGTTGAAATGTGACGACCAGTTATCAGCTGTTGTGTTATGTGTCTGGCGCGGGGAAACCCGGCCAGTGTGGGCAAGCGGATCGGGAGTTGTTGTTGAGGGTTGTCCCACTGCCGAATTATATGTGTCTGTCCACTGTGGAAAGACTGTCAGTTTCGGCGTGGATATTGTAATAAGGTCACATAATTATTACACATGTTGAAGTGTTTGGGGATTTATGGGTTGATGTTGGCATCAGGGAACACTGGTTGGTGGTGTACGACCGCCCAGGCAGTGATGGAATATCACTGACCCGATGTCAATACACATAGCTGAAGACAAGGGTGAGCAGTAGGTTGATGACACCCGATGATGCTGTTCACATAGTCAAGGGTGTCTTTTTGTTCAATTTTCAGGTTGTCGCTTGATCGATTGCCTGGGTAAACTAGTGGGCGGTCATTTGACGGTGGAAGTTGGTTGTGTGCATCCTTAGTAGATTTATATACTTTCTTGTCAGACTTGCATACTTTATTATTATATTCTCCTGATTGATATGTGACTAGCTATTGGTTTAATTGCGTGCAATTCCTTAGTTTGATGGTATTACCTCGATGCTAGTTACCTGACAGCATTCTTCCATAATTGTTTGAATGATTACCGCACGACACTTTGTATACTTTGTAATGTCTTTTGAGAAGCAAATAAACTTGGGTCAGTGTTAGCTTATTCTTATGAGTGCCTGTACTATTGTCGGTTAGGATAGTGTTGTATTCGTGACCTGCATACCTGTATACTTGTGAGGTTGGTAGATAAAACCAAGGGTAATCACAATTCAGTGGTTATCTCTACAACCGGAAGACGGACAATCTTTATCTTTCAATCCTTTATTCTCTCCTCCTCCACTTCTCTCTCTCATCTCTCATCTTCGTGCTATCACATATATCTTCAAAGAGGTTAACTATATCTTCAGGTTAACTATATCTTCAAAGAGGTTAACTATATCTTCAAAAATTTTAACTATACCTTCAAAGAGGTTAACTATATCTTCAAAGACGTTAACTATATAATCATCATCAGCTTCTTTCTCCGTGTCGTTGTCTTCTTATGCTTCTTCCGTGTACTTCCGGTATTTTCGTTTGTTTTTAATAATCCGATATTCACTTTTTGCCTGATTAGTGTTGCGATGTTTTGACACCTCAAGCTTCTTACTGGCATTTGCTGACCGACTTAGCCTTCCAGTATGAACCGAAAATCTGAGACTGTCCCTTTAGAATACATTTCTAAACAGTTATTTATATTTTCCGCCTCTCTCCATGCATTTTGTGTTGTCTTGATGGGTTAATGCCCTTTCCCTTGAAATATGGATTATTCCCCCTCAACAATAAAGCGGTGCCCTTAAAATAAAAAGCTGCATCTCCCAGGGGGTGCCGAAGTTATTAGTTTTCCTGTCAATCTAGAAGAGTTATAGGGAGGTTATCAGCAGTTATTGACACGAAATGTTATCATATGTCATTGACAGGGGCAAGGAAAGGGCAGTCGTAGTGGGACTTCAAGGGCCAAGTCTGGTGTCAAGTTTTGAGAGGGAATTCCCTGTAATAAACCGCCCAACAGAGATTCTGGCGGGAAATGGTTGGCAGCAATTGATGATAAATACCATAGTAAACAGACACACCGGGTTCATAGTTCATCAGACAGTGGCTGGGGGTGGATCCCAGACAGATGGATCTACAGAATGACTACTGTCTGGGCCAAATGATTGTCAAGTGGAAACTATACTACATGGAATGATTGTCAAGTACGAACTATGCTGGATGGAATGATTGTGAAATAATAACAATACTGGATGGAATGATTGTGAAATAATAACAATACTGGATGAGTGATTGTTAAATAATAACAATACTGGATGGAATGATTGTCAAGTAATTACTATATTGGATGGATAATTGCGAAGTAATTAATATATTGGATGGGAAAAGACACAGTTATATGATGTCAAGTAATTACTATATTCGATGGAATGATTGTGAAGTAATAACTATACTGGATGGAATGATTGTCAAGTAATTGCTATAATTTATAGATTGGTTGATTGATTGATTGATTTAGGAACCGACATAACAGCATTCGGGGCATTCCCATAAGCGTTCCCTCCCCATCCTCAGCAGCCAGCGAAGAGTTCCAACACTAATAGTACCAGTAGCAATCTGATTATATGTCCGTCTCGCCTTTCCTCTGAGCGTCGACCGTCGGCCAGATCTTCTCGTCACCCCTCGCTGTCGCATTCTTGCCAGACTATGGTGATCCATTTGCTCCTCCGAGGTGTACACGTGCTCCCACAAGGCCACAACCACGTCTGCCTTATCATGCATCAATACTCCACCAAGTTTTGCAGAGCCAGCCAATCTGTCCGCCTGTTCATTCCCCAGCACACCAGCATGCCGCGGAGAAAAGATCCAGACGATGCTTGTCACCCGTGACTTCCGAAGCGAAGCAAGCCACTCTGCACGAAACTTGCCTGTCCTCACCCCACTCAGCATGCTTTCTGAGTCAGTTATAGAATGATTGTGAAATAATAACAATACTAGATGGATAATTGTCAAGTAAAAACTATACTGAATGAAATGATTGTCAAGTTATAACTATATTGGATGGAATGATTGTCACGTTTTAACTATACTGGATGGAATGACTGTCGAGTAAAAACTATACTGATTGATTGTCAAGTTATATCTATACCAGATGGAATGATTGTAAAGTAATAAATATATTGAATGGAATGGTTGTCAAGTAATTACTATAGTGGATGGATGATTGTGAAGTAATTAATATATTGGATGGAAGAAGACACAGTTATATGGGACAGAAAATATGAAGTGGCAGTTATATGGGACAAAGATTTAAAGTGACAGTTACATGGGATAGATGATATGAAGTGACAGTTATATGGGCAGAAGATATGAAGTGACAGTTATATGGGACAGAAGATATGAAGTGACAAAGGATATAAAGTAACAATTATATAGCTAACCAAAGAAGAAGAAGAGAGCTATATGGGACATAATATATAAAGTGACAGCTATATGGGACAGAAGAGTTAATGTGATAATTATCTGCGATACAAGAGTTAAAGTGATAATAATTTAGTACAGCAGATGTAAAGTGATAATTATCCAGGACTGGAGGGTACAATCATAGTTATTCCCAACAGAAGAATTAAACTGAAAATCCTCAGTAAGTTCAAGAATTGAAAGGATTAAAATATTAAGGGCAAAATAACGTCCGGTCAGGACAAAAAAGTTGAAGAAGAAGAAGAAAAAGAAGAACATTGATTAATATTTAGTTAATAAACTCTGTGTTAATTGTGAACCCACAAATCTGTACTATTTCCCAATTCGCCATTTCGACAACCTCAAACCGGAAGGAAGTTCAAGAATCCACATAGTTTATTGACTCTGGTATCGAGAGTACTCCAGAAGATCAAATGGTTGTGCCACTAGGATGAGAATCGGCACGTCCGAGGACTCACCACAAACTCTGTACCGTGTTCCTGTCGTGGTTTAGTCAATAGACTTGAGCCCCGGACATCGACAAACGCCCTGTTTATTATTATTCCAACCACACTTGGACACGTTTGGGGTTTCCAAGCTCGGCTTGTGTTGACACTGTTCTCTGGTTTCAAAATGATATGATGTATTCTTTCATTTCGTTAATTTTCTTGCTTCATGGTTACTCATTTACCTCCTTTATTTTTGTCTGTCTGCCTATCTATCCGTCTGTTCGTCTGGCATATCTGTCTGTCTTTCTGTCAGTCAGTCAGTTTGTCTGACATTTTGGCAGTCTAGCTCTGTGTCTATCTGTATGCCTTTCGTTTTGTATTTTTGTTAGTCAGTTTATTAGACTGTCTGTCTGATTGTTGGCCTGTATGTCAGTTTAGCTGCTTGTCTGTCTCTGTGTCTGCCTGTCTGTCTCCAGCCAACTACATATATTATTCTGTATCAGAAGATCGTTTTGCTTGGCTGTTCAAACTAATATGAGCGTCGGCCGTTCAGAAAGCAAAGACAAACTATGAGCGTAAAATTTCGTAGAAGATCACCAAACAATAAATGCTGGAATTCATGACGACGTACTGTTAAAGCAAGCAATTAACAAAAATCAAATCAAATCAAATCAACTTTATTAGGGTCACAAATTGGGCGCGCAGGCCCGTCTTACATTCGGCCCTTCCAATCACTCGTCTTTCGTTCATCAAGAGCATTATACATTTACATAGGAAGAAAAATAAACATTGTGAAATGAATGTTGTAAACATAAACAAGGCTAATTACCATGTTATGAAGCCCATCTCCCACCTACCCATACATCACCCCACCCACACAACATCCCCACCTACCCACACACACGCGCAATTTGTATGATGAGTCGCTGCGTGCATGACAAAAGTAGGTCAAGTGAGTAGTTGAAGACTTAATCAAAGCTTGCGGTACGTGCTTTTCGGTAATCATCAGACTGGATAGGGAGTGTAGTCAACAAACTCTGGTAATTGTGGAGGCGGAAGTTCAGGCCTTGATATTTGAGAACTCTCCTGAGGGTGAGGCAGCCATCTACACAGATGGGTCTCTTGTTGGACGCGTCAGAAGCTCATGGTCTTTTACGGCTCAGGTGGGAGGGCGAACTGTGAGGGAAGACTGCGATGTCTTCGCCGTGATAACAAGCAGTCTGTCTTTGGAGGTTACGGCAGCAACTAAAACTATAGCCTGGCTGGAGACACAGACTTTCACCCAGGCATGCTCTCTCAGTGACTCGGACATGCTCAGGTAGATGGAGGTGAGCTGGACTCGAAGACAGTGGGTGGAGTCTCTGAAGAAATCACTCCTGGGAATATTCAGCTTCATTTTGGTGCCAGGCCTTGCGAGAGAAAGATGAAATGAAGAAACTGATAGACTTGCGGGTCGGGCTACTGTGGGAAGCGGACGAGCATTGGACCCGGCTGATATCGTGGATGCCGTCAGAGAGGCGGGGCAATTAAACGAATCTAGAGGCGACCGTAAATCAAAGCAGACAAGTTCTTAGACAATCGTGGACCTAGAAGAAGAAAACGTTAACATTATCAAGACCACTGAAGAACACTGGTTCGGAGACAGAATTATGTCTTGGAAACTGAAATATTATGGCCTTACTAACGTGGCAGTAACATGGGGAGAACAGTAACATGGGGAGAACAGTAACATGGGGAGAACAGTAACATGGGGAGAACAGTAACATGAGGAGAACAGTAACATGGGGAGAACAGTAACATGGGGATAATAGTAACATGGGGAAAATAGTAACATGAGGAGAACAGTAACATGGGGAGAACAATAACATGGGGAGAACAGTAACATGGGGAGAATAGTAACATGGGGAGAACAGTAACACGGGGAGAACAGTAATATGGGGAGAACAGTAACATGGGGAGAACAGTAACATTGGGAGAATAGTAACATAGGGAGAACAGTAAGATGGGGAGAATAGTAACATGAGGAGAACAGTAACATGGGGAGAACAGTAACATGGAGAGAACAGTAACATGGGGAGAACAGTAACATGGGGAGAACAGTAACATGAGGAGAACAGTAACATGAGGAGAACAGTAACATGAGGACAACAGTAACATGGGGAGAACAGTAACATGGGGATAATAGTAACATGGGGAAAATAGTAACATGAGGAGAACAGTAACATGAGGAGAACAGTAACATGAGGAGAACAGTAACATGAGGACAACAGTAACATGGGGAGAACAGTAACATGGGGATAATAGTAACATGGGGAAAATAGTAACACGAGGAGAACAGTAACATGGGGAGAACAGTAACATGGGGAGAACAGTAACATGGCGAGAACAGTAACATGGGGAGAATAGTAACATGGGGAGAATAATAACATGGGGAGAAAAGTGACATGGGGAGAACAGTAACATGGAGAGAACAGTAACATGGAAAGAACAGTAACATGGGGGAGAACAGTAACATGGGGAGAACATTAACATGGGGATAATAGTAACATGAGGAGAACAGTAATACTGGGAGAACAGTAACATGAGGAGAACAGTAACATGGGGAGAACAGTAACATGGGGAGAACGGTGACATGGGGAGAACAGTAACATGGGGAGAACAGTAACATGGGGAGGATAGTAACATGGGGAGAACAGTAACATGGGGAGAACAGTAACATGAGGAGAACGATGACATTGGGAGAACGGTGACATGGGGAGAACAGTAACATGGGGAGAACGGTAACATGGGGAGAACAGTAACATGGGGAGAACAGTAACATGGGGAGAACAGTAACATGGGGAGAACACATGGTGAGAATAGTGACATTGGGAGAATAGTAACATGGGGAGAACAGTAACATGGGGAGAATAAGAACATAAGGAGAACAGTAACATGGGGAGAACAGTAACACGGGGAGAACAGTAATATGGAGAGACCAGTAACATGGGGAGAATAGTAACATGGAGAGAATAGTGACATTGGGAGAACAGTAAAATGGGGAGAATAGTAAAATGGGGAGAACAGTAACATGGGGAGAATAGTAACATGGGGAGAATAGTGACATGGGGAAAACAGTAACATGGGGAGAACAGTAACATGGAGAGAACAGTAACATGGAGAGAACATTAACATGGGGAGAACAGTAACATGGGGAGAACAGTAACATCGGGAGAATAGTAACATGGAGAGAACAGTAACATGGGGATAGCAGTAACATGGGGAGAACAGTGACATGGGGGGAGAACAGTAAGACGGGGAGAATAGTAACATTAGGAGAACAGTAATATGGGGAGAACAGTAACATGGGGATAATAGTAACATGAGGAGAACAGTAATACTGGGAGATCAGTAACATGGGGAGAACAGTAACATGGGGAGAACAGTAACATGGGGAGAACGGTAACATGGGGAGAACAGTAACATGGGGAGAACAGTAACATGGGGAGAACAGTAACATGGGGAGAATAGTAACATGGTGAGAACAGTAACATGGAGAGAACAGTAACATGGAGAGAACAGTAACATGGGGAGAACAGTAACATGAGCAGAACAGTAACATGGGGAGAACAGTGACATGGGGGAGAACAGTAACATTGAGAGAACAGTAACATGGGGGAGAACAGTAACATGGGGAGAACAGTAACATCGAGAGAACAGTAACATGGGGAGAACAGTAACATGGGGAGAACAGTAACATGGGGGAGAACGATGACATTGGGAGAATGGTGACATGGGGAGAACAGTAACATGGGGAGAACGGTAACGTGGGGGGGAAAGGTAACATGGAGAGAACAGTAACATGGAGAGAACAGTAACATGGGGAGAACAGTAACATGAGGAGAACAGTAACATGGGGAGAACAGTGACATGGGGGAGAACAGTAACATTGAGAGAACAGTAACATGGGGGAGAACAGTAACATGGTGAGAACAGTAACATCGAGAGAACAGTAACATGGGGAGAACAGTAACATGGGGAGAACAGTAACATGGGGAGAACAGTAACATGGGGAGAACGATGACATTGGGAGAATGGTGACATGGGGAGAACAGTAACATGGGGAGAACGGTAACGTGGGGGAGAAAGGTAACATGGAGAGAACAGTAACATGGGGGAGAACAGTAACATGGGGAGAACAGTAACATGGGGAGAACGGTGACATGGGGAGAACAGTAACATGGGGAGAACGGTAACATGGGGAGAACGGTGACATGGGGAGAACAGTACCATGGGGAGAACGGTGACATGGGGAGAGCAGTAACATGGGGAGAACGGTGACATGGGGAGAACAGTAATATGGGTAGAACAGTAACATGGGGAGAATATTAACATGGAGAGAACAGTGACATGGGGAGAACAGTAACATGGGGAGAACAGTAACATGGGGAGAATGGTAACATGGGGAGAACGGTGACATGGGGAGAACAGTAACATGGGGAGAATAGTAACATGGGGAGAACAGTAACATGGGGAGAACAGTAATTTTAAGCAATGGACATTTATCTGAATATTTTAGATAATTAACACTCCCAGTGAATTTTAGGAATCAACTTTCACCCATGTGGTATAGGAATGAACTGTCACTCTTGTGGTTTCTTCTTCTTCTTCTTCTTCTTCTTCTTCTTCTTCTTCTTCTTCTTCTTCTTCTTCTTCTTCTTCTTCTTCTTCTTCTTCTTCTTCTTCTTCTTCTTCTTCTTCTTCTTCTTCAGCTTTCCGAGCCATTGAGGTTCTTTGCTGCAAATACAATCCGTCTCCATTCGTCTCTCTGGTGGACCTTCTCTTGCCAGTCGTTGATTCCAAGTGCTTGTAGGTCTGTATATATATTATCTCTCCACCGTCTTCTTGGTCTACCTCGGGGTCTACGGTCATTTATTTCCTGAGTGTAAGCGAGTTTTGTTTCCCTATTATCTTCCATTTTTTTCTATATGCCCCAGCCATTGTAGTCTATTAGCCTTCATGATACCAGTGATTAGCGGGGACTTAAACAGATCATAAATGTCTTTGTTACTTCTTCTTTTCCACTCTCCACTTTGTGTATCCCTAATGGGTCCAAAGATGCGTCTTAAAATTTTGTTCTCAAATGAATATTCACCCCATGTGATTTAAAACATGGACTTTTCCCGGTATATGTTAGAGATGGACAAATCCGAAGTTTGTAGTTTTAGCAAGACTTATGAACTTGGAGACACCATCTGATGTGATCTAGAAAATTTTAGCATCTCAATGGAGCTATGAAGGTGTTAATTTAATTCCTTTGTCAAGACAACATCTGGACCGTTAAGTAACTAATTAGATATAATTGACTGTCACAAAATAAAACCGTGTGTTTAACTGGTTGATTATTCTAGAGGATTTTTTGATTAACCGGACTATCTGCTAAGCAACAAGTGTTTCAACTTATACAGAGAAAACATTCATAGTTGTGGCTGCACGTGTTTCCAAAACAGGTCGGGCAGTATTAACAGTTGTACTTGTACATATGGTTAACGGATTGGCCACACTCGGAAGTGCGGGAGACGAATCCCGACAATCGCCGTGACAGTTTGTCAACATTTGAATGCAGATGGAGCCCGGGGGATCATAGTGGCAATCGGATGTTAACCATCACCTGTCGGACAAAATTAAACAGTGGCAGAGGTATAGAGGAAGTGAGTGCGCTGAATCATATATCACTTTGACAAGTCATAAACATATCAGAGGGAAAACGGAAGTACTTAGCACGGAAGTAACAGTACATATGTCAATTCTTAGTTTCCGGAACATCGAGAAGATTGACGGCTGGTTATTTGCGACTGTTGTTGGGGGTATACAGGAACTCGCTGTCTTGTTTTGGTAATCTAAACAAGTGATGACAACTTTGACAAGGACTAAAGCCAGGAAAAATCGATTCTTGACAATGGATGATATGCGCAAATAACACCCGCAGGACGTCACCCATATCACGTGACCAATTTTAGGGGTTTGCCAGAAAACCATGATTGGAGATGGGGAGTTGACCAAAAACCGTGGATTAGGATGGACGTGTTTGTGGGAGAGCTCTACAGTGTTAGAATAATTTAACATTAACTAGCATGTGTCGTTATGGCAAAGTGTAGTAGCCATCCCGGGAATGAGGCGGTTTTTGCATAAGGTAGTCAATATAGTCTATTAGTTCTAATTAATATAGACTGTAGCCTTGTTAAACTATAGTGTGATGATTAGCACTGTTAGTGGAAACTAGTTAGAGTAGAATAGTGATATTAGCTCTGCTAGTTAAGAATAGAGTACTGATGGATAATTGGGAGACGGGGGAATTGCCCGCTGGGGTTTTGCACTTTGTATGGGTCCTTCCTTGTCATAGCCTGATTCGGCCCTAGGTGGGTAGCTAATCTGCTCTAGGACATAGTTTAGTTAGCTAAAGATCATTAAGCAAGGAGATAGGCTTACACTCAGCCGAAAGGATCAGTGACTAGTACTATCACCAGATGTGTTGTTTCTATCCTAGGTTCCCTACTAGATCCAAGGAAACTCAACAAGTTTTTGGGAAAGATTCAAATCCCATTCGGAAGAACACCAGTTCAAAAATCAATAAAGTTGCGTACAGAACGTAACTAAAGCTAGAAGGAAGTTGATTCACCAAAGAGAGTGATGATTACTGATGCACCACACAACATCAGACAGTAGTAACTAACTGAGAACATTATTGACTATAGTTACCTAGTGTGATATAATCTCGTGTAATAGAACACAAGACATGATACTTGAGGCTAGATAGACACGAGTGAGGAACAAGTACATTAACAATTAACATTAATAACTGTGTACACACTACAAAGGACTTGTGCATTTTTTTTTAATGAACGATAGGAACGGACATTGTGTAGGGTGCAACCGGTCCATGATTAACTGTTTATCCCACCGGTGTCTATTTCGGATGTTCATGAAATGGGATTACCAGAGGTCTACAGAGGCAAATCAGTATCCAGCAGGATGGTTTCGGCACTGGGTGAGAAGTACATGTTCTGACGTAACGTGCTGTGGTCTATCCTTGCTGGGATCAGCTGACTGGGTGGTTGTCTGAGAGTCCGATTCTACACACTTTATAGAACACGTCACACATTTTCTTCACATACACGTCTCATACACTTTTCTTTTAATAAATTAATCTTTATTAATTTTTAGAAGCAAGAGTTGTTGAGTATGTTGCGTTGGGGAAGTATGAGAAGGGGGGCATAGTACGACAGTGAGAGAGTGATAGGAAAAGGTGTTCATAGGCTGATGGAGTGTGTTGGACGGAAGCTGGTGGATTCTCCAGAATATTGAGAGGAAAAAAATATTATTATGTGGGTGTCGACTCTCTTCACTCCAGGGACGACACTTTAAAGGAGGACACGACATTATTGGGGGCTCGTAAACGGAATCTTTGGACAGCGGGATCTCTTGTAAACGGAATCTTTGGACAGCGGGATCTCCCGTAAACGGAATCCTTGGACAGCGAGATCTCCTGCAAGCAGGAACCTTTGACAGTGGGATCCTCTGACAACGGGGTCTTTTGACACGGGATCCTAAGTTATAAGAGAGAGATATCATTTTGGAGAATCCAGCTAGAGTGAATGTGGATAGGGGTTAGGACAAATATCTTACCTGTTCACACTTCACACGTCTGCATAGGTCTGTGGTCCTGATTCTACTCTTGTCACTGAGTGAATGTGCTGTGTGTGGTAATATCTAGATTTATATTACTTGTTCATATATCTGTATAGTAATTTGTAGTTATATTGTACTCGACCTGCTAGCTTACCTCTCTGTATAATGGCCACCCCTAAACTTAGCACAGCAGAATTAAAGGCAAAGGGGGAGGACATGGGATTGGCGGGGTCTGCTCTAACGGATTACATACAGGAAGTGGAGAGAGAGTATCGTCAAGCAGAAAGGGAAGATCGAAAGGTCGAGTTGGAATTGAGAAGGATGGAATTGGAAGCTGAGCAAGCAGCTAAGAAATTTGAAGCTGAGCAAACAGCTAGGAAACTGGAAGCTGAACAAGAAGCTCAGAAAAGGGAGCACGAGTACCGGATGAGGGAACTCGAGTTGAAGAGTCAATCTAATGGAGAAACTGAGGGAGCAGTTGGAAGTTCCTCCATCCCAGGCTCAACACCAGTAGGTGGACATGGGTACCAGGCCATGAAGTTTCCTTTGGCGGTCTACGAGGAGGACAAAGAGAAGATTGACCAGTACCTTCAACGCTTTGAGGCTATGTCGGTTGCTATGGGTCTGGAGCGTAACAAATGGAATCTCAAGCTATCCCAGGGTTTACGCGGGACCGGATACGAGGTTTATTCTCGCCTGCCACCAGGACATGAGAACAATTATGACGAGTTAAAGACGGCTCTGCTGAAACGATTCGAGGTTATGTCACATACCTACCGGAAAAAATTTCGAGCAGCGAAACGAGAACCGGGAGAGTTGTTTGCCGCCTACAGTTTGCGTCTTAAATCTTATCTTCATAAGTGGATGGATTTGGCTGGGTTCGCACATGACTATGAGAGTCTGGAAGAGCTCATGGTGGTCGACCAGCTGAAGAAGCAAATGTCTAAACCTCTCAGGACTTTCCTGGGAGAACAAGGAGCGGAACGTATTGACCTCGTGACTAAATTAGCAGAACGGTTCGTCGAAGTACATGGGGAGGCAGGGGAAAACCTTTCCACCAACTCCAAAAATCAAGAGAAACATGACAAGAAGAAAACCAAAAACTCAGGAACAAAAAAGTGGGAACCTTATGTGCAAAAATCAGAGGATAGTTCAGAGAAGAAGAAGGAGGGAAGCACGAGCACTTCAAGCTCTACACCTAAACGACCGTGGTCGGAGAAGTGGTGTTCAATTTGTAAGTCACCCTCTCACAATACGAGGGACTGCAAATCGAAGGCTAAGAACCCTCACTTCGCAGCATGTCAAGTGACTTCCAAGGAGGTTGTTACGGAAAAGGCCAAGGTCAACAAGGAAGCTCGCCACCAGGAGAGCTCACTCAAGTCTGGCAATAGAAAATCTAGGACAGGGAAATGGTGCAACCAATGCCAGTCGAATACGCACAATGCTATTGACTGCAGAGGAGAGTCAGGAGACACTCAATTCGTCGTGTGCCCCGGGAAACCTAAGGTGGAGCCCACCGAACAGGTCGAGGCCGAGGAAGAGACTCCAGACCAGGAAAAACCACCTGTAGTGGAATTGGTATAGGTTAACGGTCGTCAAGTGGAGTGTTTATACGACACAGGACTGGACGGGGAGGCCGTGATTTCTGCGGATCTGGTACATCCAGAACAATTCACAGGTGAGACCATGGAGATACAGCCTGCACAGAAGAGTGCTGTAGTCATGAAATTGCCTATTGCTAATGTGGAGATTCGGTCAAGGTACGTCACCGGCACCATCAAGGCCGCTGTATTGACCGATCCCATTTTTCCAGTCATCCTAGGTTGCCGGTATGTCTTTCTGGGAATGCCCAGGGAGCCAATCCATATGGGAGCAATGCAGACTCGCTCTCAGACGAAAACGGAAGAGGCAGACGCAATTGTGACTAACCCAATGCCGGGGGAGCTACGAACTGCCCAGAGTGAGGATGATACTTTACGTCCTTGCTACAAAAAGCTGCAGAAAAGTGCTGATCCACCAGGACGGGGGCAGTACTACATGAAGAATAGGATACTCTACAGGAGAGCAGGAAGGGGAGACAACCTATACGGTCAGTTGGTCGTCCCGAAAGCTCACCGGTCCCAGATTCTTCATATGGGGCATACCATCTCCTTTAGTGGACACATGGGTATTGCCGCCACCATGCAGAGAATTTCCTGCCATTACTATTGGCCGGGAATGACAGATGATGTGCGTCGGTATGTGAAGTCATGCCCTGAGTGCCAGAGGGTGGCACCAAAACACTGGACAGCACCGGTGGTGTTGGGTGAGATGCCCATCATGAACTCTCCTTTCGAGAGGGTAGCCATCGATATCGTGGGTTCACTTCCCAGGACTAGGAAGAGGAACATGTATATACTCACAATGGTGGATTGCTGTACAATGTGGGGTGAGGCTATACCGTTGACCACGATTGACTCGAAAAGAGTGGCGGACGCACTGATGGAGGCCTTTACCAGATTAGGTTTTCCGGATCAAATTCTGACGGACAATGGATCTCAGTTTTGTGGAAAACTCATGGAGGAGGTATTTAGGGTGTTTCACTCTAACCACATACATACCAGCCCTTACCACCCTCAAGCCAATGGACAAGTAGAGCGTTTCAACGGCACGTTGATGACAATGCTCAGGAAACTAGCGCAGGAAAAACCTGATAGGTGGGATGAATATATCCCAGCAGCACTCTTTGCCTATCGGGAAGTTCCTCATGGCTCAACAGGACTACCACCCGCTACGTTGCTGTTTGGTCGTCCAATCAAAGGACCGTTGGAAGCCATGTTGAGGAGTTGGACTGAAGAGGGGACGTCAGAAGAAGTGATCTCATCCTACAAATACGTGGAGGAACTGAAAGAAAAACTCCACAAGGGATGGACTCTGGCAAATCAAAACTTGAAAAAGGCCAGGAAAAGACATGCGGCTTACTACAACCGTAGGTCTAAAGAAAGATCTCTAGAGGTGGGAGATAAAGTCTTGTTGCTACTCCCAACGGGAAACAACAAACTGGAGATAGGTTGGCAAGGACCATTTCCCGTGGAAAGGGTGATATCCAGAACCAACTATCAGATCCGGATCCGGGGAAAGTCGAAGATTTTCCATATCAATCTCTTGCGGAAATACGAAGAGAGACCCGGAGACAAGGCAGCTCACCTCATGGCAATGGCAGTTGCAGTGGAGACGGAAGTGGGAACCAGCGAGGGCAGGGAATATCCCTTGGTACACCAGGAAACCTATAGGGATGTGCAAGTGAACCCTGATCTGACCTCCCAGGAGAGGGAAAGGATAACCCAGGTTCTCAAGTCTCATAAGGAGATACTGACTGATAAACCAGGACGAACGAGGTTGGTTGAGTTCGAGATGACTTTGACCACACAGGAGCCTGTTCGCCAAAAGGTTTACCCAGTGCCATTCTCTAAAGAAAAGGCCCCGGAGGAGGAAATACAAAAACTGCTGGAGGATGACGTGATTGCACCATCCACATCCCCATACAATGCGGGGGTAGTTTTGTTACGGAAACCAAATGGAGAACACCGGTTGTGTATAGACTACCGACTTCTGAACAGTCACACACAATTTCAGGTGGAACCTTTGCCGAATCCAACTCAGTTATTCGCTAGGCTCCATAAGGCTCGGTACTTTTCAAAGGTGGATCTGAGTCGGGGGTACTATCAGATACCAGTCAAACCGGAGATTCGACCACTGTTAGCTTTCAGTACACCCAGTGGACACTACGAATTCAAGGTCATGCCCTTTGGACTCAGCAATGCACCTAGTGTGTTTACACGCATGATGAGGACTTTACTAGATCCGTTACAGGATCCGTCCGTCATCTCATTCATGGATGATATTCTGATTTCCAGTGACAGCCTGGATGACCACTTACAATCCTTGGAGAGAGTGTTTAATAGGCTCAAGGAAGCAGGGCTTACTGCTCGTCCAACCAAGTGCATGATTGGTTACCAGACTCTGGAATTTCTAGGTCACACCATCACTCCAGGACACATTGTTCCAGAAGAGAAGAACCTGGAGAAAATCAGAAATGCACCTAGACCAAAAACGAAGAAGGATGTGCGATCTTTTCTCTCGTTGTGTTCTACCATAAATTTATCCCACATTTCACTGAACTGGGAGCTCCGTTGACGGAAACCTTGAAAAAGGGATTCCCGGACCAAATCATTTGGACACCAGAATGTGAGAAGGCCTATAGTCAGTTAAAGGAGGCCTTGGTCAGCAAACCTGTATTACAGCTCCCTGACCTTTCCAAACAATTTGTGTTGAGAACAGATGCGAGTGGGATTGGGATTGGGGCAGCTCTGTTACAGGAAGGAAAAGACGATGCTTCGGTTTTGAAACCTGTAGCATACGCAAGTAAGAAACTTCTACAGGCGGAGAGGAATTATTCAACCGTCGAGAGAGAGAGAGTGCTTGTCCCTCGTATGGGCAGTGCAAAAATTTCAGCCATATTTGTATGGAGTTAAGTTTCGAGTCCAGTCGGATCATCAACCCCTGATGTTCTTGGCTACTTCTCAGAAGCTCAACGCCCGTTTGATGCGGTGGTCGTTGTTACTTCAACCTTATAATTTCACAGTAATGTTGGAGCGGATTTCTTGTCAAGACACCCAGCTCCTGAAGAAGAAGAATGAATCATCTGGATTAAACTCACGGTGGAGAAGAGTGAGATGGACTACTCTCTTAGGAGGGGGCCTATGTCACAAAATAAAACCGTGTGTTTAACCGGTTGATTATTCTAGAGGATTTTTTGATTAACCGGACTATCTGCTAAGCAACAAGTGTTTCACCTTATACAGAGAAAACATTCATAGTTGTGGCTGCACGTGTTTCCAAAACAGGTCGGGCATAAATAACAGTTGTACTTGTACATATGGTTGACGGATTGGCCACACTCGGAAGTGCGGGAGACGAATCCCGACAATCGCCGTGACAGTTTGTCAACATTTGAATGCAGATGGAGCCCGGGGGATCATAGTGGCAATCGGATGTTAACCATCACCTGTCGGACAAAATTAAACAGTGGCAGAGGTATAGAGGAAGTGAGTGCGCTGAATCATATATCACTTTGACAAGTCATAAACATATCAGAGGGAAAACGGAAGTACTTAGCACGGAAGTAACAGTACATATGTCAATTCTTAGTTTCCGGAACATCGAGAAGATTGACGGCTGGTTATTTGCGACTGTTGTTGGGGGTATACAGGAACTCGCTGGCTTGTTTTGGTAATCTAAACAAGTGATGACAACTTTGACAATGACTAAAGCCAGGAAAAATCGATTCTTGACAATGGATGATATGCGCAAATAACACCCGCAGGACGTCACCCATATCACGTGACCAATTTTAGGGGTTTGCCAGAAAACCATGATTGGAGATGGGGAGTTGACCAAAAACCGTGGATTAGGATGGACGTGTTTGTGGGAGAGCTCTACAGTGTTAGAATAATTTAACATTAACTAGCATGTGTCGTTATGGCAAAGTGTAGTAGCCATCCCGGGAATGAGGCGGTTTTTGCATAAGGTAGTCAATATAGTCTATTAGTTCTAATTAATATAGACTGTAGCCTTGTTAAACTATAGTGTGATGATTAGCACTGTTAGTGGAAACTAGTTAGAGTAGAATAGTGATATTAGCTCTGCTAGTTAAGAATAGAGTACTGATGGATTATTGGGAGACGGGGGAATTGCCCGCTGGGGTTTTGCACTCTGTATGGGTCCTTCCTTGTCATAGCCTGATTCGGCCCTAGGTGGGTAGCTAATCTGCTCTAGGACATAGTTTAGTTAGGTAAAGATCATTAAGCAAGGCGATAGGCTTACACTCAGCCGAAAGGATCAGTGACTAGTACTATCACCAGATGTGTTGTTTCTATCCTAGGTTCCCTACTAGATCCAAGGAAACTCAACAAGTTTTTGGGAAAGATTCAAATCCCATTCGGAAGAACACCAGTTCAACAATCAATAAAGTTGCGTACAGAACGTAACTAAAGCTAGAAAGAAGTTGATTCACCAAAGAGAGTGATGATTACTGATGCACCACACAACATCAGACAGTAGTAACTAACTGAGAACATTACTGATACTAGTTACCTAGTGTGATATAATCTCGTGTAATAGAACACAAGACATGATACGTGAGGATAGATAGACACGAGTGAGGGAACAAGTACATTAACAATTAACATTAATAACTGTGTACACACTACAAAGGACTTGTGCATTTTTTTTTAATGAACGATAGGAACGGACATTGTGTAGGGTGCAACCGGTCCATGATTAACTGTTTATACCACCGGTGTCTATTTCGGATGTTCATGAAATGGGATTACCAGAGGTCTACAGAGGCAAATCAGTATCCAGCAGGATGGTTTCGGCACTGGGTGAGAAGTACATGTTCTGACGTAACGTGCTGTGGTCTATCCTTGCTGGGATCAGCTGACTGGGTGGTTGTCTGAGAGTCCGATTCTACACACTTTATAGAACACGTCACACATTTTCTTCACATACACGTCTCATATACGTTACACTTTTCTTTTAATAAATTAATCTTTATTAATTTTTAGAAGCAAGAGTTGTTGAGTATGTTGCGTTGGGGAAGTATGAGAAGGGGGGCATAGTACGACAGTGAGAGAGTGATAGGAAAAGGTGTCCATAGGCTGATGGAGTGTGTTGGACGGAAGCTGGTGGATTCTCCAGGATATTGATAAAGGGGAAAAAAATATTATAATGTGGGTGTTGACTCTCCTCACTCCAGGGACGACACTTTAAAGGAGGACACGACATTGACATATCTTTTATTGAGATGTTATTGTCCTTTTTATTGTGGTTGTGTATTAGTATGCCATGTCACATGAGCATATACAACCTCCCCCTCCCCCAGGTTATCACAATATAATGTTGTAGAGTTTACTTAAGAGTTGTTTATTTGCTTGTTGCTTGATGTTTGAGTCTTAGTATATGTGTTCGCATTGATAATACTTGTCAAAGGACAACATTACTATGGAACTGATTGTGGGCTGGATAACCACACGGATTTTCGGTTTACAAAGAGTGAGTGCTATACTCTCGGAAGTTCGGTAAATTTCCAGTGGCCTCTGTTAGGAAACATCACTTTATAATTAGTTGATCCCCTAGCACAGTGGTTCTCAACCGGGGGGGGGGGGGGGTGAATGAAGACCATTTCAAGATCGCGTTAACACAAGAACCGATTACTTGATATTGTTTTCCCCTTCATACTTTACAGTTATGTACGTCTCATCCTTCTAAAATTCATTTTATAAAGTATGTAGACCCACAAATCATGTTTTATGTGGATGTCTAGATTTGTTTTAGTATATGCTATTAAATTTACCTTCCATTTTTACGTATACTGTGTAGCGGTGGGGGGATTTTTAGATAGGAAATACGAAAGGGGGGGGGGGATGACGTTCTGAAAATACGGTGAAAGGGGGCAAGGGCACATTTTTTATAGGAAAGGGGGGGGGGAAATGACGTTCTGAAAATATAGTGAAGGGGAGCACGGGCCAAAAAAGGTTGAGAACCACTGCCCTAGCAAGTCTTATTGGGCCATTTCGAGTTTCTTATACAGTTGGATATTAGGATCTGGGGATTTATCATGTCCCTATATCTTCTTTAACAACCCCACAATCATCATCAGTATGGGACGCAGAGGTGTTTCCAAGGCACCAGGGCCGGGTTATATACTGGTCAAGACCTATTGACGCGTCCTCGTCGAGCGTCCTGGGTAACAGGTCCTTTCGGGGTCCTGGCTAAAGTCAGTAGGATCGCCGATTCCTCCGAAGTCGGAGAGTGTCTGCCTGTACGGCGAGGAACCACCAGTCTGCACACCAATAAGCCAGACATGGGACAACGGATACTCACGCAAACCTCAGGTCCTGTATGACATCACACTGATGTTGGACAACAGGATGCCTTCATCCGACCTACAGGACTTCGCGTTGGAGCTCAAGCCAACGAACACAAGCAAGCAAGCATCATCAGTATCATTACTGTCGTCGTCATCATCTTCATCGTCGTTATAATCCTCATAATCTGTATCATCATCTTCACCATCACCATCATCATCCTCATTTCTCCTGTACCCCCTCCTCATAGTCATTTCTATCATCATCGTTATCGTCATCAACATCAACTTTATAATTTTTATCATAATCATCACAATCGTTTTTATTTTATCATAATTATCTTTATCATCATTATCAGCATTATAATCATCATGGTGGTGGTCACCGTCACTATTATCATCACATTTTTGGACACACGGTCAAGCAAAGTATTCACAAATACAACCCGCTACCACTGTATTTCTTATAATGTTAACATGTTCTATTCTCAAGCCAGCTGGTGGAGCCAACCAAATTTATTCCTACTAGTCAGGTCCCTACAAACTACACCCCCGCCACTCCTAATTTTTCATAAAGTCCCAGCCTTCTCGTCAAACGCAACATTTCACCCCACTTCACCTCCCTGGTGTTACGCCTCTGTGAGTACAATAATCCGACAATCAGTGACCTCTGATCCCGGCGCCACATTTCTTGTGACTCACGACCTGGACAAGGACCAGACGAGATGCGACATTTCAGAACAAAGCGGACACAATTAGCCATTACTTTTCCAGAGTTATTTGGCTGCATTGTGATAAACATCACATCTAAGGAACATGCGGTGAAAAATGGGCATTTAGTGAAAATAGCTTTTTTTCTGAGAGGACAAACTACGATGTAATAACCGGCGTGGCATATTTGTGGCTGCGTAAATATTAAACGTACATCGCAATCATCATGTGCCTCGCCAGATTTAGTATGCGTTCTTGTATCTCAGCATATCTCTGTCCTTCGTGCAGGAATACATTCTCTTGATGCCGGTCTTACATGCCCCAGACCACCAAGCAGAGATTCTCTCTGTCTGCCACAGTCTAACGCCATCAAAAAAAGATTATGCCTGTCTGCCACAGTCTAAGTCCATCAAGCAGAGATTCTCTCTGTCTGCCACAGTTTAAGGCCACCAAGCAGAGATTCTCTCTGTCTGCCACAGTCTAACGCCATCAAGCAGAGATTCTCTCTGTCTGCCACAGTCTAAGTCCATCAAGCAGAGATTCTCTCTGTCTGCCACAGTCTAAGTCCATCAAGCAGAGATTCTCTCTGTCTGCCACAGTCTAACGCCATCAAGCAGAGATTCTCTCTGTCTGCCACAGTCTAAGTCCATCAAGCAGAGATTCTCTCTGTCTGCCACAGTCTAAGGCCACCAAGAAGAGATTCTCTCTGTCTGCGACAGTTTAACGCCATCAAGCAGAGATTCTCTCTGTCTGCCACAGTCTAACGCCATCAAGCAGAGATTCTCTCTGTCTGCCACAGTCTAACGCCATTAAGCAGAGATTCTCTCTGTCTGCCACAGTCTAACGCCATTAAGCAGAGATTCTCTCTGTCTGCCACAGTCTAACGCCATTAAGCAGAGATTCTCTCTGTCTGCCACAGTCTAACGCCATTAAGCAGAGATTCTCTCTGTCTGCCACAGTCTAACGCCATTAAGCAGAGATTCTCTCTGTCTGCCACAGTCTAAGTCCATCAAGCAGAGATTCTCTCTGTCTGCCACAGTCTAAGTCCATCAAGCAGAGATTCTCTCTGTCTGCCACAGTCTAAGTCCACCAGGCAGAGATTCTCCCTGTCTGCCACAGTCTAACGCCATTAAGCAGAGATTCTCCCTGTCTGCCACAGTCTAACGCCATTAAGCAGAGATTCTCTCTGTCTGCCACAGTCTAACGCCATTAAGCAGAGATTCTCTCTGTCTGCCACAGTCTAACGCCATTAAGCAGAGATTCTCTCTGTCTGCCACAGTCTAAGTCCATCAAGCAGAGATTCTCTCTGTCTGCCACAGTCTAAGTCCATCAAGCAGAGATTCGCTCTGTCTGCCACAGTCTAAGTCCACCAGGCAGAGATTCTCTCTCTCTGCCACAGTCTAAGTCCATCAAGCAGAGATTCTCTCTGTCTGCCACAGTCTAAGTCCACCAGGCAGAGATTCTCTCTGTCTGCCACAGTCTAAGTCCATCAGGCAGAGATTCTCTCTGTCTGCCACAGTCTAACGCCATTAAGCAGAGATTCTCTCTGTCTGCCACAGTCTAACGCCATTAAGCAGAGATTCTCTCTGTCTGCCACAGTCTAACGCCATTAAGCAGAGATTCTCTCTGTCTGCCACAGTCTAACGCCATTAAGCAGAGATTCTCTCTGTCTGCCACAGTCTAACGCCATTAAGCAGAGATTCTCTCTGTCTGCCACAGTCTAAGTCCATCAAGCAGAGATTCTCTCTGTCTGCCACAGTCTAAGTCCATCAAGCAGAGATTCTCTCTGTCTGCCACAGTCTAAGTCCATCAAGCAGAGATTCTCTCTGTCTGCCACAGTCTAAGGCCATTAAGCAGAGATTCTCTCTGTCTGCCACAGTCTAACGCCATTAAGCAGAGATTCTCTCTGTCTGCCACAGTCTAACGCCATTAAGCAGAGATTCTCTCTGTCTGCCACAGTCTAAGTCCATCAAGCAGAGATTCTCTCTGTCTGCCACAGTCTAACGCCATCAAGCAGAGATTCTCTCTGTCTGCCACAGTCTAAGTCCATCAAGCAGAGATTCTCTCTGTCTGCCACAGTCTAAGTCCATCAAGCAGAGATTCTCTCTGTCTGCCACAGTCTAACGCCATTAAGCAGAGATTCTCTCTGTCTGCCACAGTCTAACGCCATTAAGCAGAGATTCTCTCTGTCTGCCACAGTCTAAGGCCATTAAGCAGAGATTCTCTCTGTCTGCCACAGTCTAACGCCATTAAGCAGAGATTCTCTCTGTCTGCCACAGTCTAAGTCCACCAGGCAGAGATTCTCCCTGTCTGCCACAGTCTAACGCCATTAAGCAGAGATTCTCTCTGTCTGCCACAGTCTAACGCCATTAAGCAGAGATTCTCTCTGTCTGCCACAGTCTAACGCCATTAAGCAGAGATTCTCTCTGTCTGCCACAGTCTAAAACGCCATTAAGCAGAGATTCTCTCTGTCTGCCACAGTCTAAGTCCACCAAGCAGAGATTCTCTTTGCCTACCCTCAGTTTCTGACGTTCTGAACATATGGTG
The DNA here is from genome assembly GCA_963921405.1 of Cepaea hortensis. Lineage (NCBI taxonomy): Eukaryota > Metazoa > Mollusca > Gastropoda > Stylommatophora > Helicidae > Cepaea > Cepaea hortensis. Next base: position 6,402,841 of record OY992876.1, on the reverse strand, counting down.
AAGGGGTTAATGGGGCTAAAAAAAGGTTGCGAACCACTGTTCTAGTACATGATAAGTCAACTAGCGAGCGACTGGCGAGTCGGGGACAATGTGTGGTGACAGACGCTTGGCCATGTTGCATTTGTTACGGGATCATGACTAAAGGCTGTTTGCCAAGGCATTACCATTCACAGCCTACGTACATTAACGTTCCGTGGATAAACACACATTCATTCCCTCATCCATAATTAACACCCTATCTCTGTACACGAACGACAGCTGCCCTACAGCTCGGGGACCCGTCTGTCAGCGATACTTAGACTGTGGTGAAAGACCCCCATGCGTGGAAACACATCATCTGGATGTTGTTCCTCATTTCCCCAGAAGAACTCGACAACCGGGGAAGAGGCGTGCCACAAAAGATGCTATCAACTCCACCAGGACTGCGCCAGAATCTCTCCAACATGGCAACCTGTGGTAACTGGATCCTCGGTCGACCAGAGCGGGAAGCGACCTGGGGGTTCCATACCCGCAGCTGACAAATTTCAGTCGACGTCTGGAGCGATTGGTGCCCTAATGACTGACACAGTTCGTGTGCTCGCTTCCAGTTTCACTGAGAGGGGAAATAAAGTGTCGGAGAGAAGGACGAACCAACAAACTTGTATGTTCAAGCGCTCAGAACTGGACAGGCAGAGGCGTGGTAGGTTCTGTAACTCTCTGGCTCGTTTCTCACACTTTTGATATGATGTGGACTTGACAAACCGTTTCACGACTCACATAGTCTGTTGTTGTAGACCAGCGGGGGCTGTTAACACACACACACACACACACACACACACACACAGACACACACACACACACATACACACACACATAATCCTACTTACGTACGTTACGTCACTACCCACCTACATGCATAATTACATATATTCACACACATACCTTCATACCTACCTACCTACCTACCTACCTTGATACCTACCTACCTACCTACCTACCTACCTTCATACCTACCTACCTACCTACCTACTTCCCTCACTCCCTACTTACCAACCTACCTACCCTCCTACCTACTTACCTACCTACCTATATACATACTTACCTACCTACCTACCTACTTACCTAACTACCTACTTACCTATCTACCTACTTACCTAACTACCTACCTACTTACCTAACTATCTACCTACCTACCTAACTACCTACTTACCTACCTACCTACTTACCTACCTTCCTATCTACGTGCTATAAACGTGCTATGGAAGCTCCTCTTGCTTTTTGTATACTTATGTTAATATCTCTGTCTGAGAAAATGATTGCAGATAAAGCACACACAGAGCGTGAGAGACGTAAAATGGTGCATGATGGTGGAAACGACCATGTTTTCACATGCATCCACTGTGGACAAACATTTACAGCACGAACTGGCTTTACCAGCCACACTCGCCACCGCCATGGGTCGTAGTTATTAAGCCTTTTTGAAGCACAATGTACCAAACTATCGTCTGTCAAGAGGGAAAGGTGACAATGTACGTTCTCCCATGTTTGTCTATGTTGTGTTCTGCTAGATCGCGTTGAGATCAAGCGTGGTGCTACTACTTCTAGGGAACTGGACTGGTATTTGCGTGTGGATTAGCGTTCTCTACTACCAGTGTCCCGCGTCAGCGGGCGCACCCACTCCGACTTCAGAGATAATGTAATTTACGTCCCCAAGCCAAGGACGAGAAGTCAACATCTTAGTTCAACTAAACAGTGTAGGGGATGTTTAAGAACAAGTGCTCGTATTCACGTATTCCTTATTATAGACAGACATGTGTTCCTTGTTGTAGACAGACATGTATTCCATGTTATAGACAGACATGTTATAGACAGACATGTATTCCATGTTATAGACAGACATATATTCCATGTTATAGACATACATGTATTCCATGTTATAGACAGACATGTATTCCATGTTATAGACGAACATGTATTCCTCGTCACAGACAGACATGTATTCCATGTTATAGACAGACATGTATTCCATGTTATAGACAAACATGTATTCCATGTTATAGACAGACATGTATTCCCTTTTATAGACAGACATGTATTCCATGTTATAGACAAACATGTATTCCATGTTATAGACAGACATGTATTCCATGTTATAGACAGACATGTATTCCATGTTATAGAAAGACATGTATTCCATGTTATAGACAGACATGTATTCCATGTTATAGACAGACATGTTAGTTAGTTAGTTAGTCGACAGATCATCCTCGTTGCACATCGGACCATTCAGTCCATAAGTGCTCGGATCCCCTCCTCAGCAAATCCCGCAGCGTGTAGCGGCTAACGACGCCAGTTCTGTGTTGGTTTATCAATCTTCTTTGGCTTCCTGCGTAGTTTTCTTGTTTGGCCACCCCTCTTTTAATTTGCTGCTCTCGCAGTCTGGCCATTGTTGTAGATTCACAGTCATCAATTGGTTCTTGCAAAAGTCTCACTTCTCGTAGAGCATTCAGAATGTCAGCCTGGTCCATGGCGCGTCCGCACTCAACAGTAGCCTCACCTGCGAGCTTGTCAGCCCGCTCATTTCCTTGTACTCCCGCATGCCCTGGCACGAAGATGAAACTAATCTTTGCCAGCCGAGACCGCTTCAGAGGCAGCAACCATTCTCTTCGGATCGACCCCTCCTCTATCCTCTTGATCATGTTCATTGAGTCGCTAAGGAAACAAGCCCTAGTGAATGTCTGTGTCTCGAGCCATGTTATTGCTTTACTTACCGCCATGACTTCCATGGTCAGGCTACTTGTGGTTTCAGTGAAAGCACCAGAGTCCTCCTTCACAATTCTCCCTCCGGCCCGAGCTGTAAAGGCCCATGAGCTTCTCACATGTCGGATGACCGACCCATCTGTGTAGATGACCGCGTCACTGTCTAGCGAATTCTCGAAAATCAACGCTTGTACTTCAGCCTCAACAGCAGCCGGATTTTGTCTGCATTTTCTATCTAGTTGGATGCAAACTGAAAAGGATGTGCAGAAGTCTGTTGGCACTTGCACCCACTCCTCGCCAGGTTCTAAGTCCTCAAGTGAACACACCTGTTGAAGAATGTCCTCGGCTTGACCCATCCACGACCGTCCTCTTTTTAACCTGCTGCCCTTCACCTTCCTAATTTCACTATGCAGTGGATGCTGTGTGTTTGCGTTAATTCTGAGGTAGGCGCGTGCCCTGCAAACTTGCATTCTCTCTTCAATGGTTGGAAAATCAAGAAGGTAGCGCATCGCCCTGCATGCTGTATCTCTTGTACATCCAAGAATAATGCGCATAGCTTCATTCTGTATCCTTTCCATCCTTTCTATCTGCTTATGGCTGACAGTCAGGATTGCCATTGCATACTCCAAAACAGACATGACCAGCCCCTCGTACAGAAGACATAGATGGCGCTGCTCACAGTTTGCTGCCGCCATCACCCGCATCGCTGCCAAACCCCGCTTGGCCTTTGTTATCACCTGGTCTATGTGCACATTATAAGCAAGGCTTCGATCAAACCGTATCCCCAGGTAATTCATTGCCTGCGTTCTTTCCACCGTCTCTGAACACAGCATTACAGTTGGTGTTGGATTGTTGACAATATGATTATTCAACGAGAACCAAGTCACTGTTGCCTTTGTTGGGTTGACCATTGCCCCAGCTTCATCACACCACAAGACAGACATGTATTCCATGTTATAGACAGACATGTATTCCATGTTATAGACAGACATGTATTCCTCGTCACAGACAGACATGTATTCCATGGTACAGACAGACATGTATTCCATGGTACAGACAGACATGTATTCCTCGTCACAGACAGACATGTATTCCATAGTACAGACAGATATGTATTCCATGGTACAGACAGACATGTATTCCTCGTCACAGACAGACATGTATTCCTCGTCACAGACAGACATGTATTCCATGGTACAGACAGACATGTATTCCATGGTACGGACAGACATGTATTCCATGGTACAGACAGACATGTATTCCTCGTCACAGACAGACATGTATTCCATAGTACAGACAGACATGTATTCCATGGTACAGACAGACATGTATTCCATGGTACAGACAGACATGTATTCCATGGTACAGACAGACATGTATTCCTCGTCACAGACAGACATGTATTCCATAGTACAGACAGACATGTATTCCATGGTACAGACAGACATGTATTCCATGGTACAGACAGACATGTATTCCTCGTCACAGACAGACATGTATTCCATGTTATAGACAGATATGTATTCCTCGTCACAGACAGATATGTATTCCTCGTCACAGACAGACATGTATTCCATGATACAGACAGATATGTATTCCTCGTCACAGACAGACATGTATTCCATGGTACAGACAGACATGTATTCCATGTCACAGACAGACATGTATTCCTCGTCACAGACATACATGTATTCCTCGTCACAGACAGATATGTATTCCTCGTCACAGACAGACATGTATTCCATGTCACAGACAGACATGTATTCCTCGTCACAGACAGACATGTATTCCTCGTCACAGACAGATATGTATTCCTCGTCACAGACAGACATGCATTCCATGGTACAGACAGACAAGTATTCCATTGTACAGACAGACATGTATTCCTCGTCACAGACAGACATGTATTCCATGGTACAGACAGACATGTATTCCATGTTATAGACAGACGTGTATTCCTCGTCGCAGACAGACATGTATTCCATGTTATAGACAGACATGTATTCCATGGTACAGACAGACATGTATTCCATGGTACAGCCAGACATGTATTCCATGGTACAGACAGACATATATTCCTCGTCACAGACAGATATGTATTCCTCGTCACAGACAGACATGTATTCCATGATACAGACAGATATGTATTCCTCGTCACAGACAGACATGTATTCCATGATACAGACAGACATGTATTCCATGGTACAGACAGACATGTATTCCATGGTACAGACAGACATGTATTCCATGGTACAGACAGACATGTATTCCATGGTACAGACAGACATGTATTCCTCGTCACAGACAGACATGTATTCCATTGTACAGACAGACATGTATTCCATGGTACAGACAGATATGTATTCCTCGTCACAGACAGACATGTATTCCATGGTACAGACAGACATGTATTCCATGGTACAGACAGACATGTATTCCATGGTACAGACAGACATGTATTCCATGGTACAGACAGACATGTATTCCATGGTACAGACAGACATGTATTCCATGGTACGGACAGACATGTATTCCATGGTACAGACATACATGTATTCTATGGTACAGACAGACATGTATTCCATGTCACAGACAGACATGTATTCCTCGTCAGAGACAGACATGTATTCGATGTCACAGACAGACATGTATTCCTCGTCACAGACATACATGTATTCCATGGTACAGACAGATATGTATTCCGTGTTATAGACAGACATGTATTCCATGTTATAGACAGACATGTATTCCATGTTATAGACAGACATGTATTCCTCGTCACAGACAGACATGTATTCCTCGTCACAGACAGACATGTATTCCATGGTACAGACAGACATGTATTCCATGGTACAGACAGACATGTATTCCTCGTCACAGACAGACATGTATTCCATGGTACAGACAGACATGTATTCCTCGTCACAGACAGACATGTATTCCATGTTATAGACAGACATAAATTCCTCGTCACAGACAGACATGTATTCCATGTTATAGACAGATATGTATTCCTCGTCACAGACAGACATGCATTCCTCGTCACAGAAAGACATGTATTCCTCGTCACAGACAGACATGCATTCCATGGTACAGACAGACATGTATTCCTCGTCACAGACAGACATGTATTCCATGGTACAGACAGACATGTATTCCATGGTACAGACAGACATGTATTCCATGGTACAGACAGACATGTATTCCATGGTACACACAGACATGTATTCCATGGTACAGACAGACATGTATTCCATGGTACAGACAGACATGTATTCCATGGTACAGACAGACATGTATTCCATGGTACAGACAGACATGTATTCCATGGTACAGACAGACATGTATTCCATGGTACAGACAGACATGTATTCCATGGTACAGACAGACATGTATTCCTCGTCACAGACAGACATGTATTCGATGTCACAGACAGACATGTATTCCTCGTCACAGACATACATGTATTCCATGGTACAGACAGATATGTATTCCATGTTATAGACAGGCATGTATTCCATGTTATAGACAGACATGTATTCCATGTTATAGACAGACATAAATTCCTCGTCACAGACAGACATGTATTCCATGTTATAGACAGATATGTATTCCTCGTCACAGACAGACATGTATTCCTCGTCACAGACAGACATGTATTCCATGTTATAGACAGGCATGTATTCCTCGCCACAGACAGACATGTATTCCTCGTCACAGACAGACATGTATTCCTCGTCACAGACAGACATGTATTCCATGGTACAGACAGACATGTATTCCATGTTATAGACAGGCATGTATTCCTCGTCACAGACAGACATGTATTCCTCGTCACAGACAGACATGTATTCCTCGTCACAGAGAGACATGTATTCCTCGTCACAGACAGACATGTATTCCATGGTACAGACAGACATGTATTCCTCGTCACAGACAGACATGTATTCCATGTTATAGACAGACATGTATTCCTCGTCACAGACAGACATGTATTCCTCGTCACAGTCAGACATGTATTCCATGGTACAGACAGACATGTATTCCTCGTCACCGACAGACATGTATTCCATGTTATAGACAGACATGTATTCCTCGTCACCGACAGACATGTATTCCATGTTATAGACAGACATGTATTCCATGTTATAGACAGACATTTATTCCTCGTCACAGACAGACATGTATTCCTCGTCACAGACAGACATGTATTCCTCGTCACAGACAGACATGTATTCCATGGTACAGACAGACATGTATTCCTCGTCACAGACAGACATGTATTCCATGGTACAGACAGACATGTATTCCTCGTCACCGACAGACATGTATTCCATGTTATAGACAGACATGTATTCCTCGTCACCGACAGACATGTATTCCATGTTATAGACAGACATGTATTCCATGTTATAGACAGACATGTATTCCATGTTATAGACAGACATGTATTCCATGTTATAGACAGACATTTATTCCTCGTCACAGACAGACATGTATTCCTCGTCACAGACAGACATGTATTCCTCGTCACAGACAGACATGTATTCCATGGTACAGACAGACATGTATTCCTCGTCACAGACAGACATGTATTCCATGGTACAGACAGACATGTATTCCTCGTCACCGACAGACATGTATTCCATGTTATAGACAGACATGTATTCCATGTTATAGACAGACATTTATTCCTCGTCACAGACAGACATGTATTCCTCGTCACAGACAGACATGTATTCCTCGTCACAGACAGACATGTATTCCATGGTACAGACAGACATTTATTCCTCGTCACAGACAGACATGTATTCCTCGTCACAGACAGACATGTATTCCTCGTCACAGACAGACATGTATTCCTCGTCACAGACAGACATGTATTCCTCGTCACAGACAGACATGTATTCCATGGTACAGACAGACATGTATTCCTCGGCACAGACAGACATGTATTCCATGTTATAGACAGACATGTATTCCTCGTCACAGACAGACATGTATTCCTCGTCACAGTCAGATATGTATTCCATGGTACAGACAGACATGTATTCCTCGTCACCGACAGACATGTATTCCATGTTATAGACAGACATATATTCCATGTTATAGACAGACATGTATTCCATGTTATAGACAGACATGTATTCCATGTTATAGACAAACATGTATTCCATGTTATAGACAGACATGTATTCCATGTTATAGACAGACATGTATTCCATGTTATAGAAAGACATGTATTCCATGTTATAGACAGACATGTATTCCATGTTATAGACAGACATGTATTCCATGTTATAGACAGACATGTATTCCTCGTCACCGACAGACATGTATTCCATGTTATAGACAGACATGTATTCCTCGTCACCGACAGACATGTATTCCATGTTATAGACAGACATGTATTCCATGTTATAGACAGACATGTATTCCATGTTATAGACAGACATGTATTCCATGTTATAGACAGACATTTATTCCTCGTCACAGACAGACATGTATTCCTCGTCACAGACAGACATGTATTCCTCGTCACAGACAGACATGTATTCCATGGTACAGACAGACATGTATTCCTCGTCACAGACAGACATGTATTCCATGGTACAGACAGACATGTATTCCTCGTCACCGACAGACATGTATTCCATGTTATAGACAGACATGTATTCCATGTTATAGACAGACATTTATTCCTCGTCACAGACAGACATGTATTCCTCGTCACAGACAGACATGTATTCCTCGTCACAGACAGACATGTATTCCATGGTACAGACAGACATTTATTCCTCGTCACAGACAGACATGTATTCCTCGTCACAGACAGACATGTATTCCTCGTCACAGACAGACATGTATTCCTCGTCACAGACAGACATGTATTCCTCGTCACAGACAGACATGTATTCCATGGTACAGACAGACATGTATTCCTCGGCACAGACAGACATGTATTCCATGTTATAGACAGACATGTATTCCTCGTCACAGACAGACATGTATTCCTCGTCACAGTCAGATATGTATTCCATGGTACAGACAGACATGTATTCCTCGTCACCGACAGACATGTATTCCATGTTATAGACAGACATATATTCCATGTTATAGACAGACATGTATTCCATGTTATAGACAGACATGTATTCCATGTTATAGACAAACATGTATTCCATGTTATAGACAGACATGTATTCCATGTTATAGACAGACATGTATTCCATGTTATAGAAAGACATGTATTCCATGTTATAGACAGACATGTATTCCATGTTATAGACAGACATGTATTCCATGTTATAGACAGACATGTATTCCATGTTATAGACAGACATGTATTCCATGTTATAGACAGACATGTATTCCATGTTATAGACAGACATGTATTCCTCGTCACAGACAGACATGTATTCCATGGTACAGACAGACATGTATTCCATGGTACAGACAGACATGTATTCGATGGTACAGACAGAAATGTATTCCTCGTCACAGACAGATATGTATTCCTCGTCACAGACAGACATGTATTCCATGATACAGACAGATATGTATTCCTCGTCACAGACAGACATGTATTCCATGGTACAGACAGACATGTATTCCATGTCACAGACAGACATGTATTCCTCGTCACAGACATACATGTATTCCTCGTCACAGACAGATATGTATTCCTCGTCACAGACAGACATGTATTCCATGTCACAGACAGACATGTATTCCTCGTCACAGACAGACATGTATTCCTCGTCACAGACAGATATGTATTCCTCGTCACAGACAGACATGCATTCCATGGTACAGACAGACAAGTATTCCATTGTACAGACAGACATGTATTCCTCGTCACAGACAGACATGTATTCCATGGTACAGACAGACATGTATTCCGTGTTATAGACAGACATGCATTCCATGGTACAGACAGACAAGTATTCCATTGTACAGACAGACATGTATTCCTCGTCACAGACAGACATGTATTCCATGGTACAGACAGACATGTATTCCATGGTACAGCCAGACATGTATTCCATGGTACAGACAGACATATATTCCTCGTTACAGACAGATATGTATTCCTCGTCACAGACAGACATGTATTCCATGATACAGACAGATATGTATTCCTCGTCACAGACAGACATGTATTCCATGATACAGACAGACATGTATTCCATGGTACAGCCAGACATGTATTCCATGGTACAGACAGACATGTATTCCTCGTCACAGACAGACATGTATTCCTCGTCACAGACAGACATGTATTCCTCGTCACAGACAGACATGTATTCCATTGTACAGACAGACATTATTCCATGGTACAGACAGACATGTATTCCATGATACAGACAGATATGTATTCCTCGTCACAGACAGACATGTATTCCATGGTACAGACAGACATGTATTCCATGGTACAGACAGACATGTATTCCATGTTATAGACAGACATGTATTCCATGGTACAGACAGACATGTATTCCATGGTACAGACAGACATGTATTCCATGGTACAGACAGACATGTATTCCATGGTACAGACAGACATGTATTCCATGGTACAGACAGACATGTATTCCATGGTACAGACATACATGTATTCTATGGTACAGACAGACATGTATTCCATGTCACAGACAGACATGTATTCCTCGTCACAGACAGACATGTATTCGATGTCACAGACAGACATGTATTCCTCGTCACAGACATACATGTATTCCATGGTACAGACAGATATGTATTCCATGTTATAGACAGACATGTATTCCATGTTATAGACAGACATGTATTCCTCGTCACAGACAGACATGTATTCCTCGTCACAGACAGGCATGTATTCCATGGTACAGACAGACATGTATTCCTCGTCACAGACAGACATGTATTCCATGGTACAGACAGACATGTATTCCTCGTCACAGACAGACATGTATTCCATGTTATAGACAGATATGTATTCCTCGTCACAGACAGACATGCATTCCTCGTCACAGACAGACATGTATTCCTCGTCACAGACAGACATGTATTCCTCGTCACCGACAGACATGTATTCCTCGTCACAGACAGACATGCATTCCTCGTCACAGACAGACATGTATTCCTCGTCACAGACAGACATGTATTCCATGTTATAGACAGATATGTATTCCTCGTCACAGACAGACATGTATTCCTCGTCACAGACAGACATGTATTCCATGTTATAGACAGATATGTATTCCTCGTCACAGACAGACATGTATTCCTCGTCACAGACAGACATGTATTCCATGTTATAGACAGATATGTATTCCTCGTCACAGACAGACATGTATTCCTCGTCACAGACAGACATGTATTCCATGGTACAGACAGACATGTATTCCTCGTCACAGACAGATATGTATTCCATGGTACAGACAGACATGTATTCCTCGTCACAGACAGACATGTATTCCATGGTACAGACAGACATGTATTCCTCGTCACAGACAGATATGTATTCCTCGTCACAGACAGACATGTATTCCATGTTATAGACAGATATGTATTCCTCGTCACAGACAGACATGTATTCCTCGTCACAGACAGACATGTATTCCATGTTATAGACAGATATGTATTCCTCGTCACAGACAGACATGTATTCCTCGTCACAGACAGACATGTATTCCATGTTATAGACAGATATGTATTCCTCGTCACAGACAGACATGTATTCCTCGTCACAGACAGACATGTATTCCATGTTATAGACAGATATGTATTCCTCGTCACCGACAGACATGTATTCCTCGTCACAGACAGACATGCATTCCTCGTCACAGACAGACATGTATTCCTCGTCACAGACAGACATGTATTCCATGTTATAGACAGATATGTATTCCATTGTACAGACAGGCATGTATTCCTCGTCACAGACAGACATGTATTCCATGTTATAGACAGGCATGTATTCCTCGTCACAGACAGACATGCATTCCTCGTCACAGACAGACATGTATTCCTCGTCACAGACAGACATGTATTCCTCGTCACAGACAGACATGTATTCCATGTTATAGACAGGCATGTATTCCATTGTACAGACAGGCATGTATTCCTCGTCACAGACAGACATGTATTCCTCGTCACAGACAGACATGTATTCCATGTTATAGACAGGCATGTATTCCATTGTACAGACAGGCATGTATTCCTCGTCACAGACAGACATGTATTCCTCGTCACCGACAGACATGTATTCCTCGTCACAGACAGACATGCATTCCTCGTCACAGACAGACATGTATTCCTCGTCACAGACAGACATGTATTCCATGTTATAGACAGATATGTATTCCTCGTCACAGACAGACATGTATTCCTCGTCACAGACAGACATGTATTCCATGTTATAGACAGATATGTATTCCTCGTCACAGACAGACATGTATTCCTCGTCACAGACAGACATGTATTCCATGTTATAGACAGATATGTATTCCTCGTCACAGACAGACATGTATTCCTCGTCACAGACAGACATGTATTCCATGGTACAGACAGACATGTATTCCTCGTCACAGACAGATATGTATTCCATGGTACAGACAGACATGTATTCCTCGTCACAGACAGACATGTATTCCATGGTACAGACAGACATGTATTCCTCGTCACAGACAGATATGTATTCCTCGTCACAGACAGACATGTATTCCATGTTATAGACAGATATGTATTCCTCGTCACAGACAGACATGTATTCCTCGTCACAGACAGACATGTATTCCATGTTATAGACAGATATGTATTCCTCGTCACAGACAGACATGTATTCCTCGTCACAGACAGACATGTATTCCATGTTATAGACAGATATGTATTCCTCGTCACAGACAGACATGTATTCCTCGTCACAGACAGACATGTATTCCATGTTATAGACAGATATGTATTCCTCGTCACCGACAGACATGTATTCCTCGTCACAGACAGACATGCATTCCTCGTCACAGACAGACATGTATTCCTCGTCACAGACAGACATGTATTCCATGTTATAGACAGATATGTATTCCTCGTCACAGACAGACATGCATTCCTCGTCACAGACAGACATGTATTCCTCGTCACAGACAGACATGTATTCCTCGTCACAGACAGACATGCATTCCTCGTCACAGACAGACATGTATTCCTCGTCACAGACAGACATGTATTCCATGTTATAGACAGATATGTATTCCTCGTCACAGACAGACATGCATTCCTCGTCACAGACAGACATGTATTCCTCGTCACAGACAGACATGCATTCCTCGTCACAGACAGACATGCATTCCTCGTCACAGACAGACATGTATTCCTCGTCACAGACAGACATGTATTCCATGTTATAGACAGGCATGTATTCCATTGTACAGACAGGCATGTATTCCTCGTCACAGACAGACATGCATTCCTCGTCACCGACAGACATGTATTCCTCGTCACAGACAGACATGTATTCCTCGTCACAGACAGACATGTATTCCATGTTATAGACAGGCATGTATTCCATTGTACAGACAGATATGTATTCCTCGTCACAGACAGACATGCATTCCTCGTCACAGACAGACATGTATTCCTCGTCACAGACAGACATGTATTCCTCGTCACAGACAGACATGTATTCCTCGTCACAGACAGACATGTATTCCATGTTATAGACAGGCATGTATTCCATTGTACAGACAGATATGTATTCCTCGTCACAGACAGACATGTATTCCTCGTCACCGACAGACATGTATTCCTCGTCACAGACAGACATGCATTCCTCGTCACAGACAGACATGTATTCCTCGTCACAGACAGACATGTATTCCATGTTATAGACAGATATGTATTCCTCGTCACAGACAGACATGTATTCCTCGTCACAGACAGACATGTATTCCATGTTATAGACAGATATGTATTCCTCGTCACAGACAGACATGTATTCCTCGTCACAGACAGACATGTATTCCATGTTATAGACAGATATGTATTCCTCGTCACAGACAGACATGTATTCCTCGTCACAGACAGACATGTATTCCATGGTACAGACAGACATGTATTCCTCGTCACAGACAGATATGTATTCCATGGTACAGACAGACATGTATTCCTCGTCACAGACAGACATGTATTCCATGGTACAGACAGACATGTATTCCTCGTCACAGACAGATATGTATTCCTCGTCACAGACAGACATGTATTCCATGTTATAGACAGATATGTATTCCTCGTCACAGACAGACATGTATTCCTCGTCACAGACAGACATGTATTCCATGTTATAGACAGATATGTATTCCTCGTCACAGACAGACATGTATTCCTCGTCACAGACAGACATGTATTCCATGTTATAGACAGATATGTATTCCTCGTCACAGACAGACATGTATTCCTCGTCACAGACAGACATGTATTCCATGTTATAGACAGATATGTATTCCTCGTCACCGACAGACATGTATTCCTCGTCACAGACAGACATGCATTCCTCGTCACAGACAGACATGTATTCCTCGTCACAGACAGACATGTATTCCATGTTATAGACAGATATGTATTCCTCGTCACAGACAGACATGCATTCCTCGTCACAGACAGACATGTATTCCTCGTCACAGACAGACATGTATTCCATGTTATAGACAGATATGTATTCCTCGTCACAGACAGACATGCATTCCTCGTCACAGACAGACATGTATTCCTCGTCACAGACAGGCATGTATTCCATTGTACAGACAGGCATGTATTCCTCGTCACAGACAGACATGTATTCCTCGTCACCGACAGACATGTATTCCTCGTCACCGACAGACATGCATTCCTCGTCACAGACAGACATGTATTCCTCGTCACCGACAGACATGTATTCCATTGTACAGACAGACATTTATTCCTCGTCACAGACAGACATGTATTCCTCGTCACCGACAGACATGTATTCCATGGTACAGACAGGCATGTATTCCTCGTCACAGACAGACATGTATTCCTCGTCACCGACAGACATGTATTCCATTGTACAGACAGACATTTATTCCTCGTCACAGACAGACATGTATTCCTCGTCACAGACAGACATGTATTCCTCGTCACAGACAGACATGTATTCCTCGTCACAGACAGACATGTATTCCATGGTACAGACAGACATGTATTCCATGTTATAGACAGACATGTATTCCATGTTATAGACAGACATGTATTCCTCGTCACAGACAGACATGTATTCCTCGTCACAGTCAGACATGTATTCCATGGTACAGACAGACATGTATTCCTCGTCACCGACAGACATGTATTCCATTGTACAGACAGGCATGTATTCCTCGTCACAGACAGACATGTATTCCTCGTCACCGACAGACATGTATTCCATTGTACAGAGAGACATTTATTCCTCGTCACAGACAGACATGTATTCCTCGTCACAGACAGACATGTATTCCTCGTCACCGACAGACATGTATTCCTCGTCACAGACAGACATGTATTCCATTGTACAGACAGACATTTATTCCTCGTCACAGACAGACATGTATTCCTCGTCACCGACAGACATGTATTCCATTGTACAGACAGACATTTATTCCTCGTCACAGACAGACATGTATTCCTCGTCACAGACAGACATGTATTCCTCGTCACAGACAGACATGTATTCCTCGTCACCGACAGACATGTATTCCATTGTACAGACAGACATTTATTCCTCGTCACAGACAGACATGTATTCCTCGTCACCGACAGACATGTATTCCATTGTACAGACAGACATTTATTCCTCGTCACAGACAGACATGTATTCCTCGTCACAGACAGACATGTATTCCTCGTCACAGACAGACATGTATTCCTCGTCACAGACAGACATGTATTCCATGGTACAGACAGACATGTATTCCTCGGCACAGACAGACATGTATTCCATGTTATAGACAGACATGTATTCCTCGTCACAGACAGACATGTATTCCTCGTCACAGTCAGATATGTATTCCATGGTACAGACAGACATGTATTCCTCGTCACCGACAGACATGTATTCCATGTTATAGACAGACATGTATTCCTCGTCACAGACAGACATGTATTCCTCGTCACAGACAGATATGTATTCCATGGTACAGACAGACATGTATTCCATGTTATAGACAGACATGTATTCCTCGTCACCGACAGACATGTATTCCTCTTCACCGACAGACATGTATTCTATGGTACAGACATACATGTATTCCTCGTCACAGACAGACATGTATTCCTCTTCACCGACAGACATGTATTCCATTGTACAGACAGACATGTATTCCATGGTACAGACAGACATGTATTCCTCGTCACAGACAGACATGTATTCTTCGTTATAGACAGACACGCGTTCCTCGTCACAGACAGACATGTATCCCCAGCGAGAGACAGACGTGGCCTGACCTGAAGCGTTTCATCAGTTGTAGAAACGACCCCAGGACTCGGCGGCCACAACGCCGCCATCGATTATCGCTCAACTACAACATGGCATCTGGCTAGAACTGCCAGTTGTCCCTGGCGGGCAGCGGAGACAACTCTTGTCTCTAATTCTCTTGTTGGTCGTTTGCTGTTGACAGATTCCCGCCTGCTTCTGAATGCTTGTCAAAGATGGCCGCCGGCCGCCGATTGTTATGAATTCTATTGCGTGTTGTTAAAACTATAGCTGCGGCATCCGTGGCTTACAGTTAGTGAACGCAGTCTCATATCTTGGCGAAGCCAGCTGCAGACGATTTGGGAGCAGTTCGCATTGATTTTCATTGTAGCATGAAGGTATGTCGGTCAGCAAGGAATGGCAAACTGCCGAAAGTATAATTGCCTAGAAAATTATAAACAGTCGAAAAATGCTGGGGTTGATTGCGACTTTAACTTCACTTGACCTTTCCCATCGACCATCACTTTCCCATCAACAATCACTTTCCCATCAACCATCACTTTCCCATCGACCCTAACTTTCACATCAACCATCACTTTCCCATCGACCATCAATTTCCCATCAACCATCACTTTCCCATCGACCATCACTTTCCCACAAACCCTCACTTTCCCATCAATCATCACTGTCCCATCAACCATGACTTTCCCATCAACCATCACTTTCCCATCGACTATCACTTTCCCATCGACCATCACTTTCCCATCAACCCTCACTTTTCCACGCACCATCACTTTCCCCGTTGCGACCGCACCTCTTTACTGCGAGCTAACTACGCTTCCACTGTCATTACCCAAGCGTGTTTGACAGTCTGGGGTTCTGAGATAAACAGCCCAATTTTGCTCTCATTGTTTTCATTTTTCTATTTTGTTATTATGTCTTGATGCAGTCACTGATGTGTCTACCATTCTATTATTCTATCTTGATGCAGTCACTGATGTGTCTACCATTCTATTATTCTATCTTGATGCAGTCACTGATGTGTCTTCCATTCTATTATTCTATCTTGATGCAGTCACTGATGTGTCTTCCATTCTATTATTCTATCTTGATGCAGTCACTGATGTGTCTTCAATTCTATTATTCTATCTTGATGCAGTCACTGATGTGTCTTCAATTCTATTATTCTATCTTGATGCAGTCACTGATGTGTCTTCAATTCTATTATTCTATCTTGATGCAGTCACTGATGTGTCT
Source organism: Cepaea hortensis (assembly GCA_963921405.1). Taxonomy (NCBI): domain Eukaryota; kingdom Metazoa; phylum Mollusca; class Gastropoda; order Stylommatophora; family Helicidae; genus Cepaea; species Cepaea hortensis. The sequence continues at coordinate 6,385,398 of OY992876.1, read as the reverse complement.
TCAATTCTATTATTCTATCTTGATGCAGTCACTGATGTGTCTTCAATTCTATTATTCTATCTTGATGCAGTCACTGATGCGTCTTCCATTCTGTTATTCTAACTTGATGCAGTCACTGATGTGTCTTCCATTCTATTATTCTATCTTGATGCAGTCACTGATGTGTCTTCCATTCTGTTATTCTATCTTGATGCAGTCACTGATGCGTCTTCCATTCTGTTATTCTATCTTGATGCAGTCACTGATGTGTCTTCCATTCTGTTATTCTAACTTGATGCAGTCACTGATGTGTCTTCCATTCTATTATTCTATCTTGATGCAGTCACTGATGTGTCTTCCATTCTGTTATTCTATCTTGATGCAGTCACTGATGCGTCTTCCATTCTGTTATTCTATCTTGATGCAGTCACTGATGTGTCTTCCATTCTGTTATTATATCTTGATTTATCTTGCGGCAAGGCACCTGGTCCTGACTCCATCCCAGCAGAGATATACAAGGCAGGTGGGCCGGTCCTAACAGAGCAGCTTCACCAAGTCTTCACAAACATATGGATGAACGAGACCATGCCACAAGATTTTAAGGACGCGTCAATAGTCCACCTTTACAAACGTAAAGGAAACCGCCAATCCTGTGACAACCACCGAGGCATCTCCTTGCTTTCAATTGCAGGGAAGATACTCGCCAGAATTCTTCTCAATCGCCTCACAGCCCATCTCGATCAAGGTCTTCTTCCTGAGAGTCAATGTGGCTTCAGAAAAGAACGTGGAACTGTTGACATGATTTTCGCTGCAAGGCAGCTGCAAGAGAAATGTCAGGAACAGAACTGCGAAATGTTCTCCACTTTCATTGACCTCACCAAGGCTTTTGATACAGTCAGCAGAGAAGGACTGTGGAAGATTATGGCAAAATATGGCTGTCCACGAAAGTTTGTCCAAATAGTGCGGCTATTTCATGACGGCATGCAGGCAAGATTACAGGAAAATGGTGAACTGTCTTAACCCTTTCCTGTAACCAATGGAGTGAAGCAAGGATGTGTCCTGGCACCAACACTGTTCAGCCTCATGTTTTCTGCCATGTTGATGAATGCCTTCGAGAAGAAATGCCTTCGTTTACAGCAGAGCTGCGTTCTTGCGCCGTTAGGCCGACACATCCGACTTCTGCGGGCATTTGTTGACCGGGTTAACCTTCCCGGGGGTTTCTTGGGACGTTTGACTCTCACTGTTGTGTTATCCCCCATCCTAGCTGGCCCATATATAACAGCCAAAGATCCTGGTCAGCCCTCAAGGGAAGGCAGGGGCAGACCATGGGCATTCCCCGCCATCCAAGGAGGCTTCCATACTTGCAGAGCCGATACATAGCGCTCTGATACTGGGCTCACCCAAGGAATCGTCACGTCCTGCACATGGCTGCTTAGCCTCACTTCCGTATATTGGGCCTTCCATTCACCATAGGCTGTTCTTCCGGAAACCAGAAGTATGCAGTCTGCAGATGACATCCACACAGTGGGCTTTTGATTCGGACTTTCCACGTAATGGATTTGCTATCCAAGCAATATTCCATTTCATGCCACTAGGACACTTTTCCACCTTTTATGAAGCCCACACAATGGGCTTTTGATTCGGACTTTCCACGTAATGGATTTGCTATCCAAGCAATATTCCATTTCGTGCCACTAGGACACTTTTCCACCTTTTATGAAGCCCACACATCGAGCTTTCTATTTGAACTTTCCACATAATGGATTTGCTATCCAAGCAATGGTGAACTGTCTGAACCCTTTCCTGTAACCAATGGAGTGAAGCAAGGATGTGTCCTGGCACCAACACTGTTCAGCCTCATGTTTTCAGCCATGTTGATGAATGCCTTCGAGAACGACGACATTGGAATAGACATCAACTACCGTATGGATGGAAAGTTATTCAATCTCAGAAGGCTGCAAGCTAAAACCAAAATTGACAGCGGCACCGTCAGAGAGCTCCTGTTTGCTGATGATTGCGCTCTATACGCCAACTCAGAGGCGGACATGCAACATAATGTTTCAGCTTTCTCACATGCCTGTGCCAACTTTGGGCTCAATATCAACTTGGAGAAGACTGTAGTTATGTACCAGCCAGCTCCAGGGAATAATCACACTGTGCCGAATATCAAAGTGAATGATCATAGACTAAGTGTTGTGGACAAATTCACCTATCTTGGCAGCACTGTGTCACAAGCTGCCACAATCGATGACGAAGTGAATGCAAGAATCTCCAAGGCCAGTGCAGCCTTTGGCAGACTGTACAAGAATGTATGGGACAGAACTGGAATAAGCCTGCAAACAAAGCTAAAAGTCTACAAAGCAGTTGTGTTATCCACACTGCTATATGCTTGTGAAACCTGGACTGTTTATCAGCGACACGCTAGGAAATTAAACCACTTCCACACAGTCTGCCTAAGGAAGCGACTGAAGATTAAATGGCAGGACAAGATTCCAGACACTGAAGTCCTAGAAAGAGCATCCATGCCCAGTATCCACACTCTACTGATGAAGAATCAGATTCGCTGGGCTGGTCACTTGACCCGCATGCCAGATCACAGGCTCCCTAAACGAATTTTCTACAGCGAACTGCGTTGTGGTAAACGCTCCCAAGGTGGCCAGAGGAAACGTTTTAAAGACACTGAAAATTTCACTGAATGCTTTTGGAATTCATCATGACACCTGGGAGGCTGCAGCCAGAGACCGAAATTCGTGGCGTGCATCATTACACAAAGGTGCAGTCATATGTGAGGCAACCAGGACTGCAAGAGCTGTGAAGAAAAGGCAGGACAAAAAAACCACTGCAGGAAATCCTCCTCCAGAGACGTCAAGCATTCTTTGCCCACATTGTCAAAGAACATTTCGAGCCAAAATAGGCCTTATCAGCCATCTTAGAACCCACGGCTCCACACCTTCAACCCCACTGGATGAAATGAATGGTCATCATCATTCTTGATGGACAAACAACATATCTTGATGTAGTCACTGATGTGTCTTCCATTCTGTTATTCTAACTTGATGCAGTCACTGATGTGTCTTCCATTCTGTTATTCTATCTTGATGCAGTCACTGATGTGTCTTCCATTCTGTTATTATATCTTGATGTAGTCACTGATGTGTCTTCCATTCTGTTATTATGTCTTGATGCAGTCTGGTCTTAGTTTAAAAGAGTTTAAAAAACATGGCGGCCTAACGAAAGTCTCACACAAAAGCACAAACTCCGTAGCTCCAGCGACGACACCTTTGGAGTCTCCGAGAAAACTGAACTCGTGAACCGAACGACGTAGCCTGGAATCGAACTCACGACCTTCGGAGCGCGAGGTGTAACCACTCCACCAAAGAACTCGATCTGGTCTGAGTTCAAACCGGTTTGACACATTTACGACCTGGCTCCTTAACGTGCCAGAACCACATCATTGACCTGAGGTACTCTGAATTATCTGGGCACCCCAAGCATTCAAACATAGAAGTGGATTCGACTAGCCCCTCTTCACGTCTTTGTGGCTCGTTAAGGAGATTTGAGTGCAGCTTCACAGCAATAGTCCCGTACTCTCGACAGTGTAGGAAAGACTCAAGTCCGACAGGAGTGCCACTTGAACTTCGCGGCAGTCTGTAAGTTTCTGTTTCTGTAGCTGTCAAAGTTCCGCTACAAATCGGCCACATAACTCGGCCACCAACTGACAGTATGCCACAACAAGCAATGGTGTACAGACCAAATGGACGGCGACATAACTCGACCAGCAACTAACAGTATATCACAACCAGCAATAACGGGTCCGGTCACGAACATGGAGGATAGGCATTGAAACGGTTAAGGCCTCTGGAGTGTTTATGCTCGTGGCTACCGTTTGCATTCGCATTTCCTCATATTGGACTGGAAGTGTATGGTTCCGTCGCCCTACTACCGAGTGAGTGCTTGGCTCGACACTGTGAGCTGTGAATTTCGCGTGAAATGCTTTTAAATCTGTCCTAGATTGTTTAGAGCGTGAACTGCTTTTTCGGAGCAATGGCGGCTGATTGTGTCGCAGAATTTACCGGGTTTTGCCTTATGCAGAAATGTGTGGCTGCTGGTCTTCTAGTAACTGCCGTTTCTATTGACGATGGACTGTATTTTTGTGTAGAACTTTTGTGTTGGCATTCTGGCGACGGCATTATGTACAGTGAAATGTTTTTACATCTGTCCGAGGTTGTTTGTGGCGTGAACTGCATTTTCGGAACAGAAAACATCTAGAAACGGAACAAACAACATCTAGAAATATCTAGACTGCATAGGTGAACAGCTAAGAAAACATCCGGATGGGAAAATGACTGCCGCTTCCATCAAAGATAAGCTGCACTTTTCGTGCAGAACTTTTATATTGGCATTCTAGCGGCAGCATTATGCACAGGGAACTGCTTTTACTATCTGTCCGCGGTTGTTTGTGGCGTGAACTGCAATTTCGGGAAAATTGCGTAGCTGGCGTAGTCGCAAACGGACTGATTTTGCCTTATGCATTAATGTGTGGCTGCTGATTTTCTATTGATTAATAATAGTTTATGGGGCAGAGAGGAGCATATAATGTGATATTTGCTGGCACGGGAGCGGAGCATAATGACGACGCCCCATTGCTGTGAAGTTGGAACCGCAACTAACTAAGCAACCAACCGACCAATCAACCAACCAGCTAGCTAACTAACTAACTAACTAACCAACCAACCAACCAACCAACCAACCAACCAACCAACTAACCAACCAACCAACCAACCAACCAACCAACCAACTAACCAACCAACCAACCAACCAACCAACTAACTAACTAACTAACTAACTAACTAACTAACTAACTACCTACTTACCTATCTACCTACCCAACCAACCAACCAACCAACCAACCAACTAACTAACTAACTAACTAACAACAATGATGGAACGAACGAACGAACGAACTTTATTTTCAAAGGGTAACATCAATAGTGCATGATACATTCAAAAAGAAAAAAAAACACACACTATCAAATGAATATTGTAAACATAAACAATGTATATTAAAATGTTATGAGACACGTCCCCCAACCAGCCACACATCTCCAACAACACATCCTTTACCCACAAACATCTCCCACCTACACACATCTCCCCACCCACACACACATTCCCCACCCATACCATAACCCACACACACTCACCTACCCACATATCCTCCACCACCCACACACTCTAAACCACCCAGCCAAACACACATCCTCCAAACATAAATTCTCTGACCCACACACACGTTCCCCCACCAACCCACATAACCCGCACCTACCCACACACACATCCCGCACCCACCCAATCATCCCCCACCCACACACAGCCACCACCCACACACACACATCCCCCAAACCCATCCCCCACACCACCTATACACACCTACCCACACCCACCCACCCATCCCCACACACATGCACCCACATATCCTACTACCCACCTTCACCCACACATCCTCAAAAACCCAAACACATACCCCACCAACACTTTACACCCACACACACATCCCCCAAACCCACACTTCCATCATCCACACACACACATCTCCACCCACCCACACATTTTCCCACCCACCCTCATATCACTCCCACACACACGCATTCATCACCCACACATCTCCATACCCACCCATACATTCCCCACCCACCCACCCATCCCCCACCCAAACACGCATCCCACACACACACACATCTACTCAGCTAAACACACACCCCCACCCATACACACATCCCGCAAACACATCCCCACTCACACACTTATCCCCCAACCCACACACATCCCCCCCCCCCACACACATATGCAAACCACACACACCCCAACAACACCCACACACACATACACACATCCTAACATCTAGACACATATATTTGTTGTTGTTGTTGTTGTTGTTGTTGCTGTAGCAGTAGTTTGGCCACACCAGTACGCAGGAAGCCAAAGAAGATTGATAAACCAACGCAGTACTGGTGTCGTTAGCCGCTACACGCTGCGGGATTTGCTGAGGAGGGAATCCGAGCACTTATGGACTGAATGGTTCGATGTGCAATGAGGATGATCTGTCGACTAACTAACTAACTAACTAGTAGCAGTAGTAGTACAGTAGTAGTAGTAGTAGTAGTAGTAGTAGTAGTAGTAGTAGTAGCAGCAGCAGCAGCAGCAGCAGCAGCAGTAGTAGTAGTAGTAGTAGTAGTAGTAGTAGTAGTAGTAGTAGTAGTAGTAGAAGTAGTAGTAGTAGTACTAGTGGAAGTAATAGTAATAGTATAAGTAGTATTATAAGTAGTAGTAGTAGTAGTAGTAGTAGTAGTAGTAGTAGTAGTAGTAGTAGTAGTAGTAGTAGTAGTAGTAGTAGTAGTAAAAGTAGTAGTAATAGTAGTAGTAGTAGTAGTTAAAAGTAGTACTGGTAGTAGTCATCATCATCAAGTGCCGTGCCATCTGGCGTAGGCGTTCATGGCTCTCCATAGATCTCGGTCTTTGGTTTTCTGGATCAACTCTGCTGCTGATATTCCTTCATGCCACCGTCTCAATCCATCCAGCATCACTTCTCTTGGTCTACCTCTGCCTCTCTTCCCCTCGATCTTTCCAGTTGTTACGATGTTCTCCAATGCCTCTCTTCTCATCACATGACCGAGGAAAGCTGTTTGTCTCTGTCTTATTGTTGTATATAATGTTCTAGTTTCATTAGCCTGTTTCAGGCAGTCGTCGTTAGTTACTCTGGCAGTCCAAGGAATTCGCAACATTCGTCTCAGGAACCACATCTCTGTTGCTTCTAATTTCTTCTTAATTTGTTCATTTACATTCCAAGATTCACTGCCATACAGCAAAACTGGTTCTACGTAGCATTTCAGCACTCTCTTTCTTACATTCAGTGATAGTGACTTATTGCATAAGATACTCTTCATTTTCTGAAATGCGGCTTTTGCCTGCCCTATTCTGCTCCTAATCTCTGTTGTACATCTTCCATCTGATGTTATAAATGCCCCTAGGTATCTAAAATTATCAACTTGGTTAAGGATTTTCCCTTCTATTTCTATGTCACATTTTGGTGTCACCATTTTCTTTCATATTACCATTGTTACTGTTTTCTTGATATTCAAGGAGAGTCCTTTCCTTGCACTCTCTGTTACTACAACGTCTAATAATTGTTGTAGGTCTGTTGAATTATCCGCCACCAATACTGTGTCATCTGCATAGCGTATATTATTTATATTATAACCTCCAACTAGTATTCCTGGCATCTCTTTGATCTCTCTCATTATTACTTCGCTATACAGGGAGAAAAGATCTGGTGACAAGACACACCCTTGTCGTACTCCTAGCTTTATCTGTTCGTAACTACCCTCTTTATGTCCCATTTTAATTGCTGCTACTTGGTTCCAGTAAATATTCTTTATTATTCTTAAATCTTTTCCATCAGTGTTGATATCTTCCATTTTAATCAGTTCATCGTGTTTTACTTTATCAAATGCCTTAGTATAATCTATGAAGCACAAATAGTAGTAGTGGTAGTATTAGCAGTAGTAGTAGTAGTAGTAGTAGTAGTAGTAGTAGTAGTAGTAGTAGTAGTAGTAGTAGTAGTAGTAGTAGTAGTAGTAGTAGTAGTAGTAGTAGTAGTAGTAGTAGTAGTAATAATAATTGTAAGACAAGACGAAGAAGATGAAGAGGAGGAAGAAGAATAATCAGAAGAAAGAAAGAAAGAAAGAAAGAAAGAAAGAAAGAAAGAAAGAAAGAAAGAAAGAAAGACAAAACGGATGACAGAAAGAAAGAAAGAAAGAAAGAAAGAACGAAAGAAAGAAAGAAAGAAAGAAAGAAAGAAAGAAAGAAAGAAAGAAAGAAAGAAAGAAAGAAAGAAATGCCCCAAGCTGCTAGCATTTTCCAGCCGCCAGTCTTCAACCAACAACGAAACTTAACAACACCGACCTGGAAACATTGGTGCACATTTTCTGGCGGCCTCTGCTCACACACAGCCAGACAACGCAGCCCACCGCGGAATCCTCCAACAGCTCCAAAAACAGCAAACACTCAAACATGACTATTTGTTATCACATGTCGTGAAAAGCTGCCTCAATCAGCGCAGTCAAGCGCAAACATAAACGCCTTCCTGGGCGGACAAGCTTGAAGATTAGCTCCCCTTCAGAAAGCGCATCTTCTGGGTGCTAGGCAGTTAGGAATCCTGTGGGGAAGCAAGGAGACACGAGAGCACCACTTGAGGTGATGGACGCGCCCTAGGACGTAACCAGGCAACGTCAGAGGTGCTTATTGAATGTGGCGTCCCAGCGACGGGCTGGAGTCTGTCATGCGTGGCTATGGATGCCATATTGTTGTGTGGGGTGGCTGTCAAGGGGGAGATAAATAAGAAACTGAAAATCAAACTTGATGCTGACTGATTTGTGGATCTATTTATTTCTGGAAATTGCTCTTCAACTCTAGATCTGTACAAATCACCGTACCTGTGATATGTGAATCTGGCATGCGCGCGCAAACACATACACATACGCACAAACACATACACATACGCACGCACACACTAACATAAACACACATCTACTCTTTCTCTCCCTCTCTGTCTGTCTGTCTGTCTGTCTGTCTGTCTGACTGTCTGTCTGTCTGTCTGTCTGTCTGTCTGTCTGTCTGTCTGTCTGACTGTCTGTCTGTCTGTCTTCTTCTTCTTCTTCTTCTTCTTCTTCTTCTTCTTCTTCTTCTTCTTCTTCTTCTTCTTCTTCTTCTTCTTCTTCTTCTTCTTCTTTCGTTCGCGTGAAATTTGTCTATATCTTCAATGCTGTTCTTGTTTGAATTTAACTGTTTAACTGTTAGTTAACTCAATGGTCCATAGAGATTAGAGTTTATCTTCAACTGTTGTTTCTCTAGGCCAGAAGGTTTGCCTAGATACGTTATATTTTGGGCAGTCTTCGAGTATGTGCTCTGCTGTCTGTGGCGCCAATCAACGCGTGCACATGGCTGATTCACCAATCTTGAATTGTGTATACATGTGGTTTCGTGATCTATTGTTTCCTGTTCTGAGGCGCAGAATAATGACTTGTTCTGTTCTGTCCATAATGTGGTAGTCATCTTGAGCAGGTTTTGGTGGCTTTCTGACTGATTTAATCATTCTTGTAGTTTGCGGTATGTAACGGGTACACGCCAGCTCCGCGACGAAGAGGTTACTGGCGCGGTTCGTGATCCCGTATACCCGCTTTATAAATACCGCTGCGCGCGATTTGGTAGCAGACCGCGTTGCGTTAGTTGTTTACGAAAATGGTATGGGTGCCGGTCGTTCAGAAAGCATAGGCAAACTACTGAACGTAAACTTGGGTACACCAGGCTGTTCCTCTATTGCTCCTTCCTTAACCAATCGATCAGATCTCTCTTTTCCAGGTACACCACAGTGAGATGGTATCCACTGTATGGTGACCTTACGCTGGCTGCCAAGTTCAGAAAGTAGAGTCCATAACACTGGCAATTTCCCAGACAGGAGCGCCTCAAATACTGATTTTGCATCCGCCAGTAGCATCACAGGCTGTGTACCATGACAGGTATTTAGCAATTTCTCTGTTGCCTGTCTCATAACATGGTAATATACATTCATTCGACAGTTTCTTTTCCCAGGGCCGGGCGGTAAATTTTCTCAGTATGATGCAAGTCTTCGAAATGCCGCCCCTGAAATGTTTTTTCTTTAAAACATGCTCCCCCCCCCTACCCTTATGCCGCCCCCTTACGGTGCCGCCTGATGTGGCCGCCTCTCTGTATCATAGCACGGCGCGGCCCTGTGTTTTCCCATGTGAATGTAACATGCACAATAGGTACTTGATGTACGAAAGATGAGTGATTGGAAGGGCCGAATGTAAGATAGGCCTGCGCGCCCCATTTGTGACCAATTAAAAATAAAGTTCGTTCGTTCGTTCGTTCGTTTCTTTCGTTCTCTCTCTCTCTCTCTCTCTCTCTCTCTCTCTCTCTCTCTCTCTCTCTCTCTCTCTCTCTCTCTCTCTCTCTCTCTAACACACTCCTTTCTCGCTCTCTCATGGACTTTCTCTCTCTCATACACTTTCTCCCTCTTTTCCTCTGTCATTCTTTCATATACTTTCTCTCTCACTCTCGCATACATTTCTTTCTCTCTTTCACTTTCTCTCATACACTTTCTCTCTCATACACACTCACTCTCTTATGTGATTTCTATCTCTCATAAACTTTCTATCTCTCATATACTCTGTCTCATAAACTTTCTCTCTCTCTCTCTCTCTCTCTCTCTCTCTCTCTCTCTCTCTCTCTCTCTCTCTCTCTCTCATATACGTTCTCTCTCTTACTTTCTCTCTTTCTTTCTCTCTCTCTCATACACTCACTCTCTCTCTCTCACGTTCTCTCTTATATACTCTCTCTTCGTTCTTTCTCTCTTTCTCTCTCATACACGTTCTCTCTCTCACTCTCTCTCTCTCATACACACACACACTCTCACGTTTTCTCTCTCATATACTCTCTCATACACTTTCTGTCTATGTCTCTCTCATACAGTCCTCTCTCTCACTTTCTCTCCCATACACGTCCCCTGCCTCACTTTCTCTCACATACACGTCCCTCTCTCTCTCTTCCTCTCTCTCCCTCTCCCTCTCTCTCTCTCTCGCATACTCTCTCTCTCGCATACAATCTCTCCCTCACACACACACACACACACACACACTCACGTTTTCTCTCACGTTTTCTCTCTCATATACTCTCTCATACACTTTCTGTCTATTTCTCCCTCATACACGTCCTCTCTCTCTCTTTCTCTCTCATACACGTCCCCTGCCTCACTTTCTCTCACATACACGTCCCTCTCTCTCTCTCTCTCTCTCTCGCATACTCTCTCTCTCTCTCTCTCTCTCTCTCTCTCTCTGTCTCGCATACACTCTCTCCCTCACACACACACGGCAATCAATCACAGGTTTTCATTTGCACGCAGCTGACAAATATAGCTGTTCCACTTGTCACTGCTCCAGCCAGCAGCCGATAGCTGTCAGCATTTGTCTCCCCTTTGTCACCGAGCTGAAGCCTTTATGTAGACCATAAAACACAACTGCCAAATTAAAGAGAGGCTCGGGACATATATTACATCCACCTGACAACCGCCACTCTCACATCAACGCTTGACAGCCACAATATTCCTTATTTATTGGGAGATTTTAGTACAGTCGTATCACTCATCTGTACACTGGCGGTTAGACAGGCAAAGCGCCGGATCAACGAGTCCGTAATGTATTCAGAAATACAACCACTTATATTTACTGCGACCTGGTTATTCTGTTCGCTTTTGTTGCCCTTGCGGTTCTCACTTTTCTTGCGGTTCTTGTTATTTTTCTTGTTTATATTTTCGTTGTTTGGTAATCTCTTTATTTTTGGGTATTTTTATTATTTTTCTGCTATTAATTACATTCGTCATTTCTCTTCTTTTCGTCATTCTTCCTGCCTTTGTTATCTTGTTATTAGTTTTGTCCGTGTTATTCTTTTTTTGTTATTGCTATTAATCTCGTTTTTATTCCTCTTATGTTCGCCCGATTTGATGTTATTCGATTTGTTAATCTCCTTCCTAATCACATAATTCTTGTTTTGTGCATCTTTTTTTGTCAAGTTTATACTTCCGGCTGTGAAGATGATGATGCTGTTGCTGTTACTGCTGCTGTTGTTGCTGCTGCTTCAACTACTACTACTACTACTACTACTACTACTACTACTACTACTACTACTACTACTACTACTACTACTACTACTACTACTACTACTACTACTCAAGTGTCGTACAACCAGCGTTCACAGAGATGTTCATTTGTTATTTATGACTTCATTTGCTGATATTTTCATCGGTCTTGTTGTTGGATCGTCTAATTTTGTCGTCGCCTATTTCTTTTCCCATCTGTGCTAACAGCTGTTACAACGTATTCCTCTTTGTTCCTTCTCACGACTCCATGAAAATGATTGATTTCTATAAAAAATATGGGTTTATCATCGTTTGTCTAATGCACCTTGAGGCGTCTACGAGGGTCCTTTACTACAATATCATCATCATTATCATCATCAACATCATCATAATCATCATCATCATCATCATCATCATCATCATCATCATCATCATCATCATCCAGTGCCTTGCTGGCTGGCGATCATGCGTCTCCACAAATGCCTATCTCCGACAGCATGGATCAATTCGTGTGTTGACTACCTTCCGTGCCATGACTCAAGACTGTCAAGAATAATCACACGCTGTCTTCCTCTATCTTTCCACATATATTTCCGATTATCACAGCATGTTCGTTATTGTCTTCTCTTAATGACCACAATTGCTGTTATAATGTTCCCTCATTGAACACAGACTTCGACTGAATGCTCAGGCCCCGGTCTCTGTGAGACCGCACATGTTGCATCTCCGTGTCAGGACCTTACAATCAACCCCATCCTCAAGTTGATATTCTATGCTAGTTTCCGTTCAGAAATCTACCCCAAAGTGCAACAGACCGGTGTGAGGAACGATTCCCCAGTGACCCCATCATCAGCGCATTGGAATTTCAAGTACAAGCGCACAAAGATGTGCGGCAACGCAGACTGCGTCAGTGAGATCTAGGTCGGATAATGGCGGTACATGGGTCATATATAGACACACGGGGGGGGGGGGGGTACGGGGTGTCAGGCATTGGTAGCACCTTTGGTAAGGATGGCTCTCATGTCCTTTCAGGACCCATCCCCCACTGGTCCAAGTCTGACACCCAGCTCGTGCCTGTGGCTCCTAGTAGCTGTCAGCATGCGACAGCGGCCACCCCCGGGGCAACAGCTGTGAGAGGCTGGCTAAACCAGGCATGGGTATCCGATTTGGTGTCAAACCAAGAGGTAAACTAGGGTATGCCTACCCTGCATGTGAAGACAGGATTCGGCAGACTGCGCGGAAGAAATCATTCCTGATTCAACGGGCAAGACGGCGTTTACCTGCAAAGCGTTGTGGAACGTAATGAGCACGGCAAGGCACGTAGAGCGCCCTGGTCATCCACTGCACCTGTATTCGTCTCCAATCGTCTCGACTTGTCTTGCCACTGGACTCAGATGGACTCAGGCGAGAGAGTGAGGTCGACGAATTGCGCAACTCTTCCTCACTTTAATCCAAGTCATCGCGCAAGTCATTCTTCATCCAACGTCACATATCACCTTCAAGCCCTGTGGCGATGGGCGAGCGGCAAAGCGGCAGGCGTGGGTACGCTGGCAGCCGTAGTCGCAGACCTGCACACAGGCGGCTCAGGCCATATGGTCGTCTTCTACTGACCGGAGCAGCAGTGGGATTCGGCAGCCCCCTGAGCGACTGAGCAGCCCTCTATAGGAACACACTGCTCACCTCCATAGCATGAGGAAGGGGCTAGAAAAGGTGCCCTAAACATTGTCTGCTTCATCACTACCTAACCAGCTAGCCGCGGTTGGTGGGTACCCTAAACTGCGGTCGACATACAAAGAAAGATAAAACAAGCAAAGCTAAAAGAGTAAACCATATTCCCTTAACAATTGGAACTTGGAATGTACGCACCCTACTTGACAGAGGCGGCGCGTCGGGTCCAGAGAGACGAACAGCACTGATTGGGAGAGAGCTCGGCAGGTACAACATCGACATTGCAGCCTTGAGCGAGACACGACTTGCAGAAGAAGGCCAAATCTGTGAAATTGGTGCCGGCTACACATTTTTCTGGAGTGGAAGGAAAAGCGAGGAAAGACGCCAATCCGGTGTGGGATTTGCCATTAAGTCGGCCCTGGTCGGCAAATTAGCTGGATTTCCAAAGGCTGTAAACGACAGGCTCATGACCATGAAGTTGCCTCTGCTGAATGGAAGGAAGCACGCAACCATTGTGAGTGCCTACGCACCAACTATGACCAATGAAGATGATGTCAAGAATAAGTTCTATGAGGACCTGCAAAATGTATTAACATCTGTTCCCAAAGGAGACAAACTTATACTCCTTGGGGATTTCAATGCCAGAGTAGGCACGGACACCACCTCTTGGAGTGGCATTATTGGAAAGCATGGAGTCGGAAATTGTAACAGCAATGGACTCCGCCTCCTTCAGACATGTGCCGAACATGATCTCCTGATTACGAACACAATTTTCCGTCTCCCCATGAGAAATAGGACATCGTGGATGCACCCTCGCTCAAAACACTGGCACCTCATTGACTATGTCATCGTCAGGAGGAGTGACAGACAAGACGTTCGAGTGACAAAATCCATGTGTGGTGCCGAATGTTGGACAGACCATCGTCTCATTGTCTCGAAAATGAACATCCACATCAGGCCACCACGGCGCCCTCAAGGGGCGAAAATGCAAACAAAGCTAAATGTCACCCGCGGCAAGGCACCTGGTCCTGACTCCATCCCAGCAGAGATATACAAGGCAGGTGGGCCGGTCCTAACAGAGCAGCTTCACCAAGTCTTCACAAACATATGGATGAACGAGACCATGCCACAAGATTTTAAGGACGCGTCAATAGTCCACCTTTACAAACGTAAAGGAAACCGCCAATCCTGTGACAACCACCGAGGCATCTCCTTGCTTTCAATTGCAGGGAAGATACTCGCCAGAATTCTTCTCAATCGCCTCACAGCCCATCTCGATCAAGGTCGTCTTCCTGAGAGTCAATGTGGCTTCAGAAAAGAACGTGGAACTGTTGACATGATTTTCGCTGCAAGGCAGCTGCAAGAGAAATGTCAGGAACAGAACTGCGAAATGTTCTCCACTTTCATTGACCTTACAAAGGCTTTTGATACAGTCAGCAGAGAAGGACTGTGGAAGATTATGGCAAAATATGGCTGTCCACGAAAGTTTGTCCAAATAGTGCGGCTATTTCATGACGGCATGCAGGCAAGAGTACAGGAAAATGGTGAGCTGTCTGAACCCTTTCCTGTCACCAATGGAGTGAAGCAAGGATGTGTCCTGGCACCAACACTGTTCAGCCTCATGTTTTCAGCCATGTTGATGAATGCCTTCGAGAACGACGACATTGGAATAGACATCAACTACCGTATGGATGGAAAGTTATTCAATCTCAGAAGGCTGAAAGCTAAAACCAAAATTAACAGCGGCACCGTCAGAGAGCTCCTGTTTGCTGATGATTGCGCTCTATACGCCAACTCAGAGGCGGACATGCAACATAATGTTTCAGCTTTCTCACATGCCTGTGCCAACTTTGGGCTCAATATCAACTTGGAGAAGACTGTAGTTATGTACCAGCCAGCTCCAGGGAATAATCACACTGTGCCGAATATCAAAGTGAATGATCATAGACTAAGTGTTGTGGACAAATTTACCTATCTTGGCAGCACCCTGTCACAAGCTGCCACAATCGATGACGAAGTGAATACAAGAATCTCCAAGGCCAGTGCAGCCTTTGGCAGACTGTACAAGAAAGTATGGGACAGAACTGGAATAAGCCTGCAAACAAAGCTAAAAGTCTACAAAGCAGTTGTATTATCCACACTGCTATATGCTTGTGAAACCTGGACTGTTTATCAGCGACACGCTAGGAAATTAAACCACTTCCACACAGTCTGCCTAAGGAAGCTACTGAAGATTAAATGGCAAGACAAGATTCCAAACACTGAAGTCCTAGAAAGAGCATCCATGCCCAGTATTCACACTCTACTGATGAAGAATCAGATTCGCTGGGCTGGTCACTTGACTCGCATGTCAGATCACAGGTTCCCTAAACGAATTTTTTACAGCGAACTGCGTTGTGGTAAACGCTCCCAAGGTGGCCAGAGGAAACGTTTTAAAGACACTCTGAAAATTTCACTGAATGCTTTTGGAATTCATCATGACACCTGGGAGGCTGCAGCCAGAGACCGAAATTCGTGGCGTGCATCATTGCGCAAAGGTGCAGTCATATGTGAGGCAACCAGGACTGCAAGAGCTGTGAAGAAAAGGCAGGACAGAAAAACCACTGCAGGAAATCCTCCTCCAGAGACGTCAAGCATTCTTTGTCCACATTGTCAAAGAACATTTCGAGCCAAAATAGGCCTTATCAGCCATCTTAGAACCCACAGCTCCACACCTTCAACCCCAATGGATGAAATGAATGGTCATCATCATTCTTGATGGACAAACAACAACATAGACACACGGCTCCCTGGATATAGACAGACACACGGCTCCCTGGATATAGCCAGACACACGGTTCCCTGTATATAGACAGACACGCGGTTCCCTGGATATAGACAGTCACATGACTTCCTGTATATAGACAGACACATGTCTTCCTGGACATAGACAGTTACACGGCTCCCTGGACATAGACAGACACGGAGTCTTGGATATAGACAGACACGCGGCTCCCTGGACATAGACAGACACACGGCTCCCTGGATATAGACAGACACACGGCTCCCAGGACATAGACAGACACGGAACCATGGATATAGACAGACACGCGGCTCCCTGGATATAGACAGACACACGGCTCCCTGGATATAAACAGACACGGATCCATAGATATAGACAGACACACGGCTCCCTGGATATAGACAGACATACGGCTCCCTGGATATAGACAGACACACGGTTCCCTGGATATAGCCAGACACACGGCTCCCTGATATAGCCAGACACACGGCTCCCTGGATATAGCCAGACTCACGGCTCCCTGGATATAGACAGACACACGGGTCCCTGGATATAGACAGACACACGGCTCCCTGGATATAGGCAGACAAACGGCTCCCTGGATATAGAGAGACACACGGCTCCATGGATATAGACAGACACACGGCTCCCTGAATATAGACAGAGACACGGCTCCCTGGATATTGCCAGACACACGGCTCCCTGGATATAGACAGACACACGGCTCCCTGAATATAGACAGAGACACGGCTCCCTGGAAATAGCCAGACACACGGCTCCCTGGATATAGACAGACACACGGCTCCCTGAATATAGACAGAGACACAGCTCCCTGGATATAGCCAGACACACGGCTCCCTGGATATAGACAGACACACGGCTCCTTGGATATAGACAGACACACATCTCCCTGGATATAGACAGACACACATCTCCCTGGATATAGACAGACACACAGCTCCCTGGATATAGACAGACACACGGCTCCCTAGATATAGACAGACACACAGCTCCCTGGAATAGACAGACCAAGACTGGTTGATCAGCATCCGTGATGGTCCTTGGTATTCAAACCATGGGATAACGTCCTTTGATAAAGGCTTTGCATGTTTTGCTAACAGTCCTCGCAGAGGAGGTATTTCCCACAAGCTGAAATATCAATCGGGGAACCATGTGAGGTCACTAAGACAGTTCAGAAACAAACACACAAGTATTGTTTGTCGCCCATAGAACTGAGACCGGTCGGTAGCTATAACTTTCCATTTTTATGTTGTCTAGCTCCATCTTCTTACTTCTTACTTCTATGAGCGCCAACGAATACATGTATGTTTATTTATTTTCCGCAAACTGGGACCTGAACTGGGACTCCACAATCAACTCTGTGTCCGCATCTCTATACATCAGACGTCTAAAGTAGGATCAACTCACAAATACTCTCTCAACCCGTTGTTATTCTGGCGTCGTCACAGTAGTTAATACTCGAGGATAACTCGAGGGTGACTCCAGCCCGAGTACTTATTTGATGTTGTTTTATGTTCTCCTGGATGTCAGATGGTATCTGGATTTTATGTCTATCTCAAAGTGGCATCTTGGGTTTGGTTGATTCTTTCTGCTGGAGGGCAGCGAGGTATTGTCGAATCTGGACAATCTAATTATTGTCCTGGAATGTACAGTAACACTAATGTCAGGCTCTAGAGTCTTAGCACCACGGCAATGACTTGCAATAATGTTAGCGATAGTAATGTAGCAATAATAATGTAGCAACATTAGCAATAAGAATATAAATAAGAGTAACAATAGTAGCAATAAGAGTAATAATAAGAAACAATTAGACCGACATGCATTTTCTTAGCTCAGGAAACACAGAACGACAGACAGAATAATGAACGCAGGTACAGACAGACAGACAGACAGACAGACAAACAGATAGATAGATAGATAGATAGATAGATAGATAGATAGACAACCAGACAGATAGACAGACAGACAGACAATAAGACAGACAGACTGACAGACTGACAGACAGATAGACATATAGATAGAACGAACGAACGAATGAACGAACGAACTTTATTTTTATAGATAGATAGATAGATAGATAGATAGATAGATAGATAGATAGATAGATAGATTGATAGATAGATAGATAGATAGATAGATAGACTGACAGGAAGAAAGAAAGAAAGAAAGAAAGAACCACGGAAAGTTAGAAAGAAAGAAAGAAAGAAAGAAAGAAAGAAAGAAAGAAAGAAAGAACGACTGCATGTAGCCATCAACTTTGACAGACATTCCCCAGGCTGTGAGACACGCTCAACTGAGCCAGATTGTCCGCAATCCTCAGACATGACATCTCCAGGTACCAGCTCTCCACGAAGTATGCCTGGCTGGAAGACAGCTCCTGGTGCGCGAGACAGAATGTGACAGCTTGTCAATCTAACAACAGCCTGCTTGATCTCCTGGAAATTCTGACTGCCCGGGACAGGTGAGAGAGACAAATAACCACAACTTGAATGCACTCGGTAGGGCTGTTCTCGGCAGGGACCTCGCCAGATCCTCGTGCATGACTCAACGAATATGTCAAATAATTAGTCACGTTGCGTGCCAATAAGCGGATTACGCTAGTCCACCGGCAGATACTGTCGCAGGGCTGTAAAGTGATAGGACCACACATATACTAGGTAATGGCGTAATGAGGAAGGTTGAATAATTTGCTTCCCTGCCGCTGCTTGTGATAAATAGCTGGACCCTATTACGTGGCGCTCATTTCTTTTTTTTAGCTGCAGGTTGAGCCCTCGACTTCTGGGTTGGTAGGGCAGTTCACAATTTACTGCACCACAAAAGGTCAATGAAAGCAATAACTTATAGTGGCGTGGTGTGTGTGTGTGTGTGTGTGTGTGTGTGTGTGTGTGTGTGTGTGTGTGTGGACTCGTCGTCTGCTAAATGAGGGAACTATTTGCCACTAAGTTCTCCATGCATTCAGGCACAATGCCACTTCGGGACATACTTTTTTGTCTGTCAAACTATTACAATTTTTCAATGAAATTTTCGTGAAATTTCAAATGATCTAGCCTTTCACTACACAAAAGCGTTTGACAATGTGAAGCATGACAAAATAATACATTTACTAAAGCAACTGAACATTGACCCCAAAGATGTACGAATAATAAAGAGCATATATTGGCAGCAAACAGCAACCATAAAAAATAACAACGTTGTAGGAACATTTCAGAAGAAAATCAAGGGCGTCAGACAAGGTTGTGTATTTTCTTCTGATTTGTTCTCAATGTACAGTGAATATATAATCAGATCTGCAGAAAATATGTCAGGGATATTGGTTGGTGGACATAATGTAAATAACTCACTTTATGCTGATGACACCGTTTTGATAGCAAAAAGTCAGAACGATCTACAGGAAATGATAGATACAGTGGCTGTAGAAAGTGAAAAAAAAAATGGGTCTTATTTTGAATAATAAAAAGACAGAAGTCATGGTCCCCGGGAAGGTTAACCCGGTCAACAAATGCCCGCATAAGTCGGGTGTGTCGGCCTAACGGCGCAAGAACGCAGCTCTGCTGTAAACAGCACAACGCAATCACGTCCGAAAAAAAAAGTCCGGATGAACGCAGAAGAAGAAGAAGAAGAAGTCATGGTGATATAAAAGAAACAGATTGTGCATAAATGTGCAATTAAAGTACGGAACGTTATTTTGGGACAAGTGCAGAAATTCAGATATCTAGACACATGGATAACATCAGATGGAAGATGTATCACTGTGATAAAGAGCAGAATAGGACAAGCAACAAAGTTTTTGGCCACGTTATGAAAATACAAAAACTGGAACATGTTGTGACAACCTGAAAGAATTTCGGAAAGAGAGATCGAGGAAGATAGCTTGAGAATTTTCTTGACAGTCTTGTGTCATGACACGGAAGCGAGTCAACACACGAATTGATTCACCATGTCGGAGATAGTAATATGCGGAGAGGCATGATCGCCCAGGCCAGTCGGCAAGTCACTGGATGATGATGATGAGCGTTTGAAAATAATAAATAAATAAGTAAATAAAAGCATTAAAAGGAAGAGTATTGGCTTCATTCCACCGGGTATGGTTCGGTCTCTGTCCGCAGGTCCGCCGAAAAAAAAAAGAAGCCGAAAGCCGAAAGCGTCGCACAAAGCACGAACTTCGTAGCTCCAGCGACGACCCCCAGGAGTCTCCGAGAAAACTGGACTCGTGAATCGAACAACGCAGCCCAGAACTGAACTCACAACATTCGTAGCACGAGGCAGCCGTCGTAGCCACTTGGCCACGGAGCATCTCAAGCGTTGATCAATAACCACTGGAACAGCAATGAAACCTGGCAAATCACTCGCCCGCCACCCACCCTTCTCACCCCCAAGGCTACGCCCATGCCAGCCCAACACATCTATAAACCTGGGTCGGCAGCCGGGAGGGTAATGGGCGTAGACAGTGAAGTATCTGTCTGAACTGCTGCCTCTAATTTCTGTCAAGAAGGAGAAAGAACTCCATGACTCCGGAGATAATGATAGAGGCAAGAAATTGGCAGACATGGCTGATGAATGTTTATGCCCAGGCTGAGAAGATAAAGAAAAGAAACCAGCTACAAAGACAAGGAATAATGTTACCACAGTAGAAGAAGATGGTAATTGAAAGTGTCTGGGCTTATGAGAATACTCGCATTTGTTTTCAGAATCAAAAAATAAACAAACACAGTAATTAACTCTTTATGTGCAGGGGAGTGTAAAGTATGCGTTTTTCCGGTTATAATGTCTAAACGTATATTGGGTTATCACTATTGACTTCCTTCACTGTGGGTATTCCCTTACGCGCCCAGTAACCATCGACAAGGATCTGTTCCCACGGGGAGTTGGTGCTCTAAAGTAATCCATGTCTGGGTTTAGATGAGCTTCCATATGTCGTGTTTTCAACTTATTTGGTAAAGGGGTTTACAGAGCCATGCTGATGGTAGCCCAGCTAGTGGTAGGGTCTCCCATGTTTGACAGATCAATGGATACGAGCCAGGCGAAGCGAGACACAAACCTGCTGCCTTGTTGGTTGACTAGGGTCAGTCAAAGGCTAGAGACCAGGTGAAGAGAGACACAAACCTGCTGCCTTGTATGAAGACTGGGGACAGTCAAAGGCTAGGGATCAGGCGAAGAGAGACACAAACCTGCTGCCTTGTAGCTATACTGGGGACAGTCAAGGGGCTAGGGACCAGGCGAAGAGAGACACAAACCTGCTGCCTTGTAGCTAGACTAGGGACAGTCAAGGGCTAGGGACCAGGCGAAGAGAGACACAAACCTGCTGCCTTGTAGCTAGACTGGGGACAGTCAAAGGATAGGGACCAGGCGAAGAGAGACACAAACCTGCTGCCTTGTAGCTAGACTTCTTCTTCTTTGCGTTCATCCGGTGTGTTTTTTTCAGATGTGATTGCGATGTGTTGTTATGCACCCTTGGGCCAACTCATCCGACTTCTGCGTGCGTTTTTGACCGGGTTAGCATTCCCGGGGGACTCTCACTTTTGTGGTGCCGTCCACATTCCTGCTGGTCAAGTTGGAACGGTCGAAGACTACACGGTCATCCCTCAAAGGAAGGCAGTGACAATCCATGGGCATTATCCGCCATCCAAGGAGGCTTCCATATTTGCAGAGCCGACACATAGCGCTCTGGGGCTGGACTCACCGAGGAAATCGTCACGTCCTGCTCATGACTGCTTTAATTCCTCACTTCAATATATTGGGTCTTGTGTTTGCTACGTGTCGCTCCCCGCACAAACCAGGGACGATCGGACTGCAGATGGTATCCACTCAGCGAGCTTTCGATTCGGACATATGCTAGTCGTTGTGCCCGGAAAACAAAAAGTTAGAGCTGTTTCAGGCACAACGGACATTCGGAAAACTATCTAGTCAGAGCTGTTCCGGACATGAAGGACATTCGGAAGACTAGATAGTCAGAGCTGTCCCTAGCATGAGGGACATTCGGAAAAACTAGCTAGTCAGAGCTGTTCCGGGCACGATCGACATTTCACTCGGACGTAATTGCGTAGCGCCAGTTTTTATTTTGCCACCTGTAGGCCGGCACATCCGACTTCGGCGGGCATTTTTTAATGAGGTTAGCCTTCCTCGGGTTTCGAGGCACGTTAGACTCTTACTGTTGTGGTATCACCCACATCTCAGCTGGTCAAGGTAGAACGGTCAGAGACATCACGGTCAACCCTCAAGCGAAGGCAGGGACAGATCACGGACATTTCCCGCTATTGAAGGAGGCCTCCATAAGTGCAGAGCCGGCACATATTGCTCTGAGACCGGGCTCACCCGAGGAATTGCCACGTCCTGCTCATGGCTGCTTTAATTCCTCACTTCCATGTATTGGGCGTAGGTAGACTGAGGACAGTCAAAGGCTAGAGACCAGGCGAAGAGAGACACAAACCTGCTGCCTTGTAGGTAGACTGGCAACAGTCAAAGGCTAGGGACCAGGCGAAGAGAGGCACAAACCTGCTGCTTGTATGTAGACTGAGAACAGTCAAAGGCTAGGGACCAGGCGAAGAGAGGCACAAACCTGCCGCCTTGTAGGTAGACTGAGGACAATCAAAGGCTAGGGACCAGGCGAAGAGAGGCACAAACCTGCTGCTTGTAGGTAGACTGGGGACAGTAAAAGGTGAGGCAAAAATAAAAAGCCCGAAGCCAGGATGTTTGAAGTCGGATGTACTGAGCCACAGGCTTGACAAACAGTGCAACGCAATTTACTTTCTGACGTCAAAAATGAGTTAAGGCAACCACAGAGGACGGTAGCTTCCTGAATTCTTTCAGTTCCAGGAGTCATATCTGATGCCCAAAGAGGAGAGGATTATGGCATCAACACAATTGCAATGAGTAAATCACAAGATTACAAAACACAGTTGGTCCTATTTGCAAGAAGACAATAATAAGTAATAGAATTGACGTTGCGCTAAATATAATTCATCAGTACACAAAAACAAAACCAAAAATACTGATACAACTGCATTTAAAAAAAAATTAATGTACAAGAAAGTCACTTAGCTGAGGTCGTGAAGTCTCCAGGACATCCAGTGAATCTAAGGACAAAATAAAAAACAATGACAGACAATTGATATTGCGTGCTCTAGGGTTCAGTGTAGTTGTCCGACGAGTGTACAGTCTCAACAAAGTTTCATTTCTGACATATTTGTAGGTTTTTTAGATGTAGTTATGACAGTCTTTTGTGATTTCTGTTTATGTGTGCTGACGAATGCCTTCTAACCACAACGTCTATTCTGTCACTTGTCATTGTGCTATTTTAAAGCTGGACAACTCAGCTTTCCGTTTGTATGATTTACTCATTGTGCTTTTGTAAAGCTGGACAACTCAGCTTTCCGTTTGTATGATTTACTCATTGTGCTTTTACAGCTTTGCAACATTTCAACCCACATCATTTCTGATTGTCAACAGTGTCACGGGAGTAATACTTCCACAGTTTACCAAATATACGCGATTAGCATCAAACGAATACTCTCTGACGTGGTCACCAGTCAATCAAGTGGTGAGGAACAGACGCAGAAGCTGGGTGGGACATACACAGAGAACATCTGAAAATAGCATCACTAGAATTGCTCGGATAGCAAATCCATTACGCGGAAAGTCCGAATCGAAAGCTCACTGTGTGGATGTCATCTGCAGACTGCATTCTTCTGGTTTCCGGAGTAGCAGCCTGTGTAGAACGGAAGGCCCAATATACGGTTTCATCAGCATAGCGTAAGTTATTTATATTATGTCCACCAACCAGGATCCGTGGCGTATATTCTGCAGACCGCATTATATATTCACTGTAAATTGAGAACAAATCAGGAGATAAAATACAACCTTGTCCGAAGCCCTTAATTTGTGGAGAATTACGGACACAAAAAGATGAAGAAATATGTTACCGGATTTCTCTAGTCTGCCCTGACAAACCGTAAGAACTACAATCACACACGGTAAGTTGATTGAGGCACGGGAAGAACACCCCCATGGGGCATACCGCGTTGTTTGTAACACAAAAAAGACATATACAACATATTTAATACAAAATCCTGAATTATGTAATTCTATATTTATTGCAATTCCGAAGAAATCAGGAGCCTTAGAATGTGATCAACATCGAACAATTAGTATAATGAGTCGCATCACGAAGATTTTGCTGAGAATTATCATGCAAAGAGTTAGGAAGAAAATACAACCCGAAATAGGAGAAGAACAATGTGGGTTTGTAGAAGGCAAGAGTTCAGTAAATGCTGTATATATGCAGAGAACATTAATTGAACGTTCTGTAGAAGTAAACACAGATCTACACCTTTGCTTTATTGACTACACAAAGGCTTTCGATAAAGTGAGACATGTCGACGTGATGGATATGCTAGCAGATCTGCAAATTGATGGGAAAGACCTTAGACTCATACAAAACACATATTGGAAAGAACAAGCTGCCATCAGAATTGATAATGAAGTAGG
>OY992876.1:6243254-6355754 GCA_963921405.1 Cepaea hortensis | reverse complement strand
TTTGTATCGTAGTAGAGGCCGACCCTGAGATCTCCTACCCGTCTGTAATTCCCCAAAATAAATGTCCTTTGGTATTCTACCATCATCCATCCTCCTAAGATGTCCTATCCATCTAAGTCTACGAAGACTGAGCATGGAATAAACCGTCACACAACCTGATCTTTCCAATACTTCAGTATTTGTGATTTTGTCTTGCCACTTAATACCAAGTATTCTTCGCAGACACCGCATATGAAAGCTGTTTAAACGTTTCTCTTGGCGTGAGTAAGTTGTCCAGGTTTCACTGCCATAAAAAAGAGTACTAAGGACACAGGCTTGGTAAGAATATGTCGTATTTCATGGGAAAACAATCAAATAAAGTTAAAGTCAGTTGCATATCCTTAACAGGACGTTCCATTCAACCCCAGTTTATTTTTATTGTTATTTGTGATTCCTGGGCAGGTTTATGTTCAGCAGTTTGCCATTACTTTATGAACGACCAGCACTCATACCATTGTAAGGAAACCAACGCTAGACAGTCTGCTTCCAAATCGCTCGCAGCTGTGTCTCGAGCGCGGTATGCATTCGTAAACCCGTTAGAAAATCTGGGAATGAGAAGAGAGTTGATGAAAGAAATAAACAAGAAATAAAAACTGGGAAGGAAAAGAGAGTTGGTGAAAGAAATAAACAAGGAATAACAATTGGAAACGAAAAGACAGGTGATGAAAGATTAAACAAGAGACAAGTGAAATATTTCGCCACGTTAAAAGACATTAAACTCTTATAAAAACCATACGGGAGGGTAAGGTTGAAGGCATGCGAGCAAGAGGTAGACAACGATACATGTGGGAAGATAACATCTAGAGATGGACGAACAACAGTCTGACAGAATGTACACTCAAGGCGAGAGACTTACAGTGCTGGGGATCCATTGCAGCCAAATTTCATTTGGAGGCGGTGCCTGATTTATTGATTGACTGAAAGATCGGAATTAAATAAAATAAAATCAGAAGTGGAATTGCTAAGCTGTATAAGAACACAATCACGAGTGACAAACTGGACATTGCGGCTGGAACCTTCGTCTGCATACAAACAACAAAGAGATACTGAGATAGCTGGTCGCAATGAAACAAAATGGTTTTGTTTTCCTTCGCTCCCTTTCAGAGTTGAGCATTGTCCATACTGAACATATTGGACTGAATTGTGCGTGTGGGTTTGTTTTCCCTGTTACCAGTGCCCCTCCCCTCAGACGAACCCATTCTGACGTATGAGGTACTTGTAATTTACGTCCCCAAGTCAAGGATGAGATCATCATGGCTCGGAGAGAATGGTGCTGCAGGGAGTGACCACAGGATTTGGCTGATACTCAAAACTCCGGGTCAAGGCCAGCCGGACACATACTCATAGTAATGGGACTCTTCGTTGGCTGTTGCAGATGAGGACGGAACAGTATGGGGTTGTCCTGAGAGTTGTGATGTCGGGTTTGGACTCAACTCGATTGAGCACGATTACTAAAGCTGAGGCAGGTTCTGATTTGAAGGGATATGGATTCGATCCCTGCAGAGAACCACAGTTCATAAAGTTGCGTTTAACTTCGTAGCCGGAAATACAGGTGTTGGGGGAAATAACAGATCAGGACGGCTGGCTGGTCATTCACTAAATCTGTTCGTTGTCTCGGATGGCTGTGTGAGGTGCACCAAAATGGGATCTTCCCAGCCAACGCAAGTTAGCGAGACAGGCGTTTCAAGAATGTAACCGCATCGTGCAGCCAGGGTCGTGGTTTGAGCGGGCAAAAGAGCAAAATTTGTACGACCGTTCGACAAAGTCTCGATAAGCGCCCACTCTCTCTCGATGAGTAGTGGGCCTGCAGTCAGTAAGCTGGTATAGCTTTTTTTTCGGTCAGTCCTGCCGGCGTAGCTTGAAAGCTCGTCGGTAGGCGTCCAGTGGTTTTGCATGTATCACCTTGTACCGGGAGGGCGCGCTTTAGCGATGCTACTCTTGGCTTGCGTGTGCATGAATAGTCCGCCTGTCCGATAGATATCTGGTTGATCCTGCCAGTAGTCATATGCTTGTCTCAAAGATTAAGCCATGCATGTCTAAGTTCACACTGTCTCACGGTGAAACCGCGAATGGCTCATTAAATCAGTCGAGGTTCCTTAGATGACACGATCCTACTTGGATAACTGTGGCAATTCTAGAGCTAATACATGCTTACCAAGCTCCGACCCTCGCGGAAAGAGCGCTTTTATTAGTTCAAAACCATTCCCGGATGATAGGGCCAGGCCGTTTCTCGTTCACTGCTGCACGAAGGTAAGGTGCTGAGCCGGCAGCACAAGTAGCCTACCTCGTGAGCGAGTACAAAAAGTAAAAAAAGTGCCCCAGTCGAAGAAAATGGCTGCGAAAACTGTATCTAACTCATAAAGAGTGTAGACAAAAGTGGAAGAACGTCTCAATGACGCAAAATGGAACGCACGGCGAGCGAACCTATTGCGTGGTCCGAAGTCAAAAGCAAAAGCTTACCGAGTGGGTGTCGCTTGCAGTCTGACCGTCCCTGGTGTGTGCTTGAGCGATCAGTGGCAAACGAGTTGCCCAACACATGGAAGTGAGGAACTAAAGCAGCCATGAGCAGGACGTGGCAACTCCTCGGGTGAGCCCAGTCACAGAGCAATATGTGCCGGCTCTGCAATTATGGAAGCCTCCTTGGATAGCGAGGGAATGCTCATGGTCAGCCCCTGCCTTCCCTTGAGGGCTGACCACGATGTCGTATATCGTTCTATCTTGACCAGCTGAGATGTTAGCGACATCACAACAGTCCAACGTGCCTCGAAACCAGAGGATGGCTAACCTCTTTAAAAAATGCCCGCTGAAGTCGGAAGTGTCGTCCTACGGGTGGCAAACTAAAAATTGACACTACGCAATTACGTCCGAGTGAAATGTCTCGTCCGAATGTCTCTCGTGCTAGGAACAGCTCTGACTACCTAGTTTCCGAATGCCGCTCTTGTTCGGAACAGCTCTGACTGGGTAGTTTTCCGAATGTCTGTTGAGCCTGGAAAAGCTCTGATGGGCGCAACGACAAGCACATGTCCGAAAACTCGCTGAGTGGATGCCGTCTGCAAACCTGTCTGGTTTGTGCGGGAATGACCCGGGGAAGCGAAATGACCAATATATTGAAGTGAGGATTTAAAGCAGTCATGAGCAGGACGTGACGATCTCCCTCGGTGAGCCCAGATCCAGGGCGTTATGTGTCGGCCCTGCAACTATGGAAGCAACCTTGGATGGCGGAAAATGCTATGGACTGTCCCTGCCTTCCTTTGAGGGATGACCGTTGTCTTCGACCGTTCAACCTTGGCCAGCATGCTTGCAGATGGCACCACAAAAGTGAGAGTCTCCCAGGAATGCTACCTGGTCAAAAAAGCACGCTAAAGTCGATGTGTTGGCCTACGGGTTTTGGCCCAAGGGCGCATAACAGACACACCGCAATCACATCTGAAAAAACACTCCGGATGAACGAAAAGAAGAAGAAGATTCACTAAATCTGAGGGTCAAATAATGTATCGAACCAATATCATGAACGCCCTTAGATGGACTGGCCGTTACAACACCATGGCCGAACAAATACCATCAGCGCACGTAGAGACACTGGCCGAAACGAGGACTTTCAACTGACCGAGCTTGCATCACTAGATGAATACAAGTATTTATACTGAAGATCTGCATCACTAGATGAATACAAGTATTTATACTGAAGATCTGCATCACTAGATGAATACAAGTATTTATACTGAAGATCTGCATCACTAGATGAATACAAGTATTTATACTGAAGATCTGCATCACTAGATGAATACAAGTATTTATACTGAAGATCTGCATCACTAGATGAATACAAGTATTTATACTGAAGATCTGCATCACTAGATGAATACAAGTATTTATACTGAAGATCTGCATCACTAGATGAATACAAGTATTTATACTGAAGATCTGCATCACTAGATGAATACAAGTATTTATACTGAAGATCTGCATCACTAGATGAATACAAGTATTCATACTGAAGATCTGCATCACTAGATGAATACAAGTATTCATACTGAAGATCTGCATCACTAGATGAATACAAGTATTTATACTGAAGATCTGCATCACTAGATGAATACAAGTATTTATACTGAAGATCTGCATCACTAGATGAATACAAGTATTTATACTGAAGATCTGCATCACTAGATGAATACAAGTATTTATACTGAAGATCTGCATCACTAGATTAATACAAGTATTTATACTGAAGATCTGCATCACTAGATGAATACAAGTATTCATACTGAAGATCTGCATCACTAGATGAATACAAGTATTTATACTGAAGATCTGCATCACTAGATGAATACAAGTATTTATACTGAAGATCTGCATCACTAGATGAATACAAGTATTTATACTGAAGATCTGCATCACTAGATGAATACAAGTATTTATACTGAAGATCTGCATCACTAGATGATTACAATTATTTATACTGAAGATCTGCATCACTAGATGAATACAAGTATTTATACTGAAGATCTGCATCACTAGATGAATACAAGTATTTATACTGAAGATCTGCATCACTAGATGAATACAAGTATTTATACTGAAGATCTGCATCACTAGATGAATACAAGTATTTATACTGAAGATCTGCATCACTAGATGAATACAAGTATTCATACTGAAGATCTGCATCACTAGATGAATACAAGTATTCATACTGAAGGTTGGCGTGTCCAGGCAATAGCAGTGCACCACGCACATCCAGGTGGCTTGTCAATCAACATGGAACTGGCACAGTCAGTCGCTGTACGCTGATGGAATCACCACGGAGAAGATCGGAGCGTCTGTAGACGAGTTCTGACTGTTTCTTCTCTTTTCTTCATCCATTGTTTATTCCATTGCTGGAGCAAAGTCCCCGAACCATCTCACCCAACACCCTCCCATCCCTAGCTACCCCATGCAGCTCCGTCTGTGCCCTCCCCATAATATTTAGTTCTGTCCCAACTTCTCTTCCTCATAAGTAGAAAACCTGCTGTATGGACTTCTTGTGATCTGTCCACCATCGCGCCATACCTCTTCTAGAAGATCCTCCATCCCCGTCTTACAAAATCAATTTGACAATGTTTTTTTCCCTATGTAAATGTAACATGCACATTTGATGAATGAAAGATGAGTGATCGAAAGGGCCGAATGTAAGACGGGCCTGCGTGCCCAATTTGTTACCCTTTTAAAATAAAGTTCGTTTGTTCGTTCGTTCCGCTTGGTTATTATTGTTGTCTGTAACGATAAGTTTGTTCATGATTGGTTGGCTTTTGCAACTACAGTTTTTCTACGGAGCGGGGAAGCCAACCCCACTCCCAACCTTCATTCGTCGTCTATTGCGACATGCATGGCAGGGTTCTGGTGGCAAGAGTCGGCAAAGTAGGATCTGTTGACGGGTTCCGGGACCAAAGATGATAATCTGATCTGAACGTTAATCGGTAATAATAATAATAATAATACTAATAATAATAATAATAATAATAATAATATAATAATAATAATAATAATAATAATAAGGAGAAGAAGGAGAAGAAGAAGGAGCAGAGAAAGCTATTATATTACGCTGAATTACTTCTACCGAAGGCAGCAGTTATGCAAAAGCATCATGACCGCAGAGAGAACTAGAGAGGAAAAGCTGAAGACAAGGGAGATAAAATAGACACAACTAATTACGAACAACGAAGAAGGAAAGGAGGCAGCAGGGTATAACCGCCTCCTTCGCCTGAACAGAAGACACATACCACCTTCACATCAAGTTGTGACAAGGCCAATCACTCACGCCCGCTGGAGGCCAACAAGGAATAGCGTGCAAGGAGCCATTTAGCGAAAACAGATGGGCGAGATAAAAGGGCAGAGTATACTACACACCATGTCAGTTTTGGCATGACACGAGGGGTAAGCCGAGTGCAAGATTCTCTCGTGCTGACGTGTAGACAGGCGCCTGGATATTTACAGCCGGGGAACTGAAACATGGCTGAAACAATACACAGCGTGCAGGCTACAACTGCGGTCTATGTCCGGAAAGGTGTTTCTGGTCTCAGAACGTGTTTCCGTTGTTGCAGCGCCAAGTTTTCACTCGAGGGGTAGTAGTAGAATGGGTGGCCCTGTTGTTAATGCACCAAGGTTTAATTCTCTATTGAGTAACATTTGTTTCCGACCAAGCTGAGAATATTTTGCAGGTGTTAGTGAAGTTGGGGTAAAGAGTTACTTCATACTTTACAGTCGCATTGTTTAGTCTTTTCTCTTCTACCATGTGATGTAGAGGTACATCATAGTCGTCTTGTTTACCTCTACCCTGGGATGAAGAGGTACATCATAGTCGTCTTGTTTAGTCTTTATTCCTCTACCCTGGGATGACAGGTATTTCACTGGTTTGTTCAGTCTTTCCTCCTCTACCCTGGGATGTAGCGGTACCTTCCAGACTTATTTAGATTTCCTCTTCTACCCTGAGATTAGAGGTACCTCACAGTCGTCTTATTTAGTCTTTCCTCTTCTACCCTGGGCTCTAGAGGCATATTACAGTCTTGTTTATTTAGTCTGGGATGTAGAGATATATTACAGTCATTGTTAGTCTTTATTCGTCTACCCGATGGTGTAGAGGGACGTCACAATCATCTTGCTTAGTCTTTCCTCGTCTATTATGAGAGTTAGAGGCACCCACGCTCTTTTTTTAAACATATCATCTTGTATGCTAGGACCTGCTAGGATGCTGGCGTACATTAAAGTCGATGTCAGTCTTTCCTCTTGTACCCTAGGGTGGAGAGACACCTTGTGGTGTTATTTTTACATTAGTTTAATATGTTTCTCTCTTTTTATCTCTCTATATCACCTCTCTCATTTGCTCTCTAACTAGCTCTCTCACACACACACACACACACGCACGCACACACACGCACGCACGCACGCGCGCACGCACGCACGCACAGAGAGAGAGAGAGAGAGAGACACACAGACACAGACAGAGAGTCAGTCATTTTGTATGGAATATAAGTTATTTATTCAAGCGTAGATAAGGAATTCTATGTAGATATGGAATGCTATGCAGGAATTTGGAATACCAAGGAAGTTAATCAACATGACCAGACTATGCATGGAAGATACTTATAATATAGTAACATATAAAGGCAGGGAATCAGACCCCTTCCAAATAACCTCTGGCTTGAAACAGGGTGATGCACTATCGCCGCTACTCTTCAATCTGGCTATAGAGAAAGTTGTAAGGAAGATAAAGGAGGAATGTGATACTCGAGGAACATCCAAGCTGCTTGGTTATGCAGATGATATAGATATTATAGGGCAAAGTGAACAAAAGACATTGGAAATATTGACTCACTTAAAGGAAAAAGCCCAACAGATGGGGCTGGTTATCAACCAAGATAAGACAGAATATATGGTAATTTCAAGAGATGGAATGGTTAAAAAATCTGGCCACATACAAATAGATAATATGACCATTAAAAGAACGGAAACATACCAATACCTGGGTACAATCTTCAACTGCTCCAACATCATAAGGGAAGAAATACAAACTAGAATCAACTCCAGAGGAAGGCTAACCTCACTAAAAAATGCCCGCCAGAAGTCGGAAGTGTCGGCCTACGGGTGGCAAACTAAAAATTGACACTACGCAATTACGTCCGAGTGAAATGTCTCGCCCGAATGTCTCTCGTGCTAGGAACAGCTCTGACTACCTAGTTTCCGAATGCCGCTCTTGTTCGGAACAGCTCTGACTAGGTAGTTTCCGAATGTCTGTCGTGCCTGGAACAGCTCTGATGGGCGCAACGACAAGCACATGTCCGAAAACTCGCTGAGTGGATGCCGTCTGCGAACATGTCTGGTTTGTGCTGGAATGGCCCGGGGAAAACGAAATGACCAATATATTGAAGTGAGGATTTAAAGCAGCCATGAGCAGGACGTGACGATTTCCCTCGGTGAGCCCAGATCCAGGGCGTTATGTGTCGGCCCTGCAACTATGGAAGCAACCTTGGATGGCGGAAAATGCTATGGACTGTCCCTGCCTTCCTTTGAGGGATGACCGTTGTCTTCGACCGTTCAACCTTGGCCAGCATGGTTGTAGATGGCACCACAAAAGTGAGAGTCTCCCAGGTATGCTACCTGGTCAAAAAAGCACGCTAAAGTCGATGTGTTGGCCTACGGGTTTCGGCCCAAGGGCGCATAACAGACACACCGCAATGACATCTGAAAAAACACTCCGGATGAACGAAAAGAAGAAGAAGAAGAATCAACTCTGGAAATAAGATATACTATGCACTACAACATCTACTAAAATCAAAGGCGCTATCTCGTAACACCAAAATCACAATATACAAAACACTGATCAGACCAGTTGTGCTGTATGGCTCTGAAACCTGGAGTACAACGAAAGGAGACGAAGCCTTGTTACAAACCTTTGAGAACAAAATTTTAAGACGCATCTTTGGACCCATTAGGGATACACAAAGTGGAGAGTGGAAAAGAAGAAGTAACAAAGACATTTATGATCTGTTTAAGTCCCCGCTAATCACTGGTATCATGAAGGCTAATAGACTACAATGGCTGGGGCATATAGACAGAATGGAAGATAATAGGGAAACAAAACTCGCTTACACTCAGGAAATAAATGACCGTAGACCCCGAGGTAGACCAAGAAGACGGTGGAGAGATAATACATGTACAGACCTACAAACACTTGGAATCAACGACTGGCAAGAGAAGGTCCACCAGAGAGACGAATGGAGACGGATTGTATTTGCAGCAGAGAACCTCAATGGCTCGGAAAGCTGAAGAAGAAGAAGAAGTAGATAAGGAATGGACATGTTTCAAGGCTGCCATGCTCGACACACTGGAAAATAAATGTGGAACAAAGAAAGTAGGGCAGGACAAAAGGTTAAGAACAGCCTGGTGGAACAACGAAGTTAAAGATAGCATATCCAATAAGAAGGTAGCATTAAAAAAGTGGATCACAACTAAATCTGAACAGGACTATATTACTTATAGAATAGCACGACGTAATGCCAAACGAATAATTAGAGCATCTAAAGATGAATCCTGGAGAATATACAGTGAACAGATGGCGACCCTTAGCAAAGACTGCCCAAGAGAATTTTATAAACGTGTCACCACAATGAGAAACAGAGATGCATGCTACAACCCAACCACCATCATAAACAGCAAAAGAGGTATACCGATATTTAATCTACAACAAAGACTAGCAAGGTGGGCAGAATACTTTCAAGAACTACTTAACCCCACACATAACATAGAAAACCTCACTTTTGTGCCTAAATGCCAGGGACAGCAAGAACCAAATTTCATACCTGCAAAAGTCAAAACAGTTATACAGAAAAGTCCTAAAAACAAATCACCTGGTTCAGATGGAATAACCACAGAAGCTATTCAGGCCTGTGGGGAAACAAGAGTTAAATGGCTAACAAGGCTTTTTAATATAGCATGGGAAGAAAGAAAAGTCCCAGATGATTGGCAACAGGCAATAATAGTACCAATATGGAAAAAAGAAAGGCAATATAAGAGAGTGCGAAACATGCAGAGGTACATCACTCCTGAGCTATATAGGGAAAATGTATGCAAAACTACTGGAACAAAGAGCTAGACCAATAGTTGAACAACAGTGAAGCAAAGACAATTCGGTTTTCGGAAAGGTAAAAGTTGCACTGATGCATTATTTACACTTAGACAAATATGTGAAAAAACTATCGAATATAGTGAACAGCAGAATATTGTATTTGCAGATCAGGAAAAGGCTTTCGATAGAGTAGACAGATACAAATTATGGACCATCCTTGAAGACTATGGAATACAAGGGCAACTGCTACAAAACATCATAGCCATGCACCACTCAAGCCGAACTGCAGTAAGAACACAAGAAGGTATATCAGATATGCTCACAGTCATTACAGGAGTGAGGCAGGGATGAGTGCTCTCTGTCAGGGTCTTACAATCTAATGAATCTGGCTCGCTGGACCTAACATATGTGAGACATACACAAGTACAGAATGATTTGACGGGACACACGGTAACACTAAGTTTGATGGTTTTATTGACACTTCACATGCAACACAATCTAATTCGGCATGTGGCCATCACAAGGTGAATATCACAACCTATACACAATACATCAATGCACTCACAAACTCAAACCCACAGCTATGCAGTCTTTCTATCTTCTCACAAGAGCTACGAGCAATCGACATTCAGGCACAGAAACACAAGAGCCGCTTTCATACACGTCAGTCTCGTCCGATCCCCTAGCCGTGTCTGCCGTTTCCCGCTCACAGTGCTTGCCCTGTGGATTCGAGCGCAGCGAGAATTGCATGAGTCACGCTTGTACTGACTTGGCCACTGACGGTCACTCTCCCTCGTCAGCGAAACCTGTGAACAGGTAACTGGTGTTCGCCTGGCGGGCATAACGATGTCTCGGCATATCAATGGGGGATTATGACACCCTCCCCGCGCCTCATTCATGAAAGATTCTATCTTTCATGTGTATTCTCTGTAAATTCAGGGTTACTATTCTTAACCAAGTCAGAATCTTCCCATTGGTTGTCATATACCCTGGCATAGGTTCAATAGAAATACATAAGTATTGTAAATTATACATATTAAGTCATGCTGTATTCAGACTTCAACACTTGCCAAGTATCATCCTCTCGATGGATGATCACCTCTGTTGCAATTTTGACCCAGTCAGACCGGTAGCACCAGCAATCAATGCAACTACCTCGCAACCAACAAACAAAAAAACGTATAATATGTCCTTAGACATCAGGTTAGACCGTAAAACGTCTTAATATGAGACGAATTCAACTGTAGAGTTCCAACCAAACTTGGTAGGGAGCTCTCATGTTGGTCTACAACTTTGGCAATCTTCTCCATGCCCAGCTGATGCAATCTTGGAGTGTCGACAATCTGGCAACACAATGGCTATTTTTATACATTACACATTACTATCTATTTCGATTTACCGCCCTTTGGTGTAATCTGTGACACCCATTAAATGAAAGGGAAATAATTTAAACAAATGTTAAACATAATAAATTACAATTATTAATATATTTCTCAGCGTCATAGCTTGATACTTCTTTACAATAGCGAAAAAAATGTCGCTACTGTGAATCAGTTAATCAAGATATGATTCTCAGATTACACTACTTCCAAAAATATTAATACACAATTTGTGTATTTCAAATTCGTGTTTCACAAATATTTTACAAGCGTCATTAATTTTTAAGGTTTTGTTCATAGTCTGCTAGATTTTTGTTTAAATTTCTAACTTTCCGGAAGTACACACGAACAGCTGATGTAAGCAATAGTTTTTTCACACACTTGTTCCGTACTGATGTTGGAATACTCGGAATGTAACGTTGTGCTATTCGCTGGTGTTTTCGATGTTTCGTTGGACTTCTGGATTACGATCTTATACAGTGGAGTAACTGTCCCAGTTTATTGCAATCAATCGTTCAATTCACACGAGATAAAATGTTGCTGGATAATTCCAGTTTGCAGATACCACGGATAACTTAAATTGTTCTTGTTTACTTGAGGTAAGTTACGACACTGGCATGTGGCACTGTTCTTAGTTTATAATATTTATAATTAATACTGTTCACTTTCTAACACATACTACGCACTTATACAACACAATTATCACCTTATTTTAGAAACACTAATAATATTTATAGTGGGAAATGATCCCTATCACAATGATGTAGTTGACACTCACAGCTTTTCTGAAAAAAAAAAAAAAAAACTTCATTCATGGCTGTGCTGGTCTGAGTGTTTTGACACACTGCACTCAGACATATGTGGCTTTTGGGTATCATCGGGACAACGCGACAAAAGATCAGCCAGTGTATTCGATCTGCCAGGGATGTGTTTCACTTCAAAGCTGTAGTCTTGAAGCAAAAGTGACCATCGAGCTATCATATGGTTCGTTGGCACTCCAGATGTAATAAATGTCAATGGGCTGTTGTCAGATTCTAGTAAAAAAATTCCTACCAAGGAGGAATCTAGACATAGTACCGCCCCAATCGCCACGGAGCTCGCATCTGTGCGCAATCTGAAAGGAATATGCAAATTTGGCAATTTGAGAATGGGATTCTTTAAACTATTCTCAGAAAAATAGGACAATACCTTCTGGAATGCAAATTTTAGGCATTCGTTGTTTACAATTTTGTTTGGGTGATCTTTTTTTAGTATGTTAGTAAAACTTTCAGTCAGTTCAGCAAAATCTGGTATGAACTGCCTGTAATAATTTAGGAGTCCTAATACACTTCTGACTTGTTTCTTCGTAGTCGGAAGTGATAGTTTAGAATTTTTGACACGATGTTGTCGTCAGTCGTGACAAAGCCATTAGAGATTTTATAACCCAAGAAGGAGATTTCCTGGTAGGCTATGTCAACTTTGGCAGGTTTAATAGTAAGTCCGTGCTGTCTGATGCGTTCAAACGTCTGCTGTAGTGTCGTTATGTGCTCTGTCATTGTCGTTGTGTGTACACATATGTCATCCATATACGAAATGATATTCTTTATGTCCGTCAGTAATAGTCTTGTCATGCGTACGAATGTTGCTGGTGCATTAACAAGCCCAAATGGTAATTTGCACCATTCGTACAGTCCCCAAGGTGTGGCAAAGGCTGTCAGATGTCTGCTCTGTTCGTCTACCGTTATCTGCCAGTAACCTTTTGTCATGTCCAGTTTCGTAAAGTACCTAGAGTCTGTTAGCTCTGTCAGCAGTTCCTCGCAGTTGGTCATTGGTTCTAAATCCAACTGTGTAATTTTATTTAATTTCCTATAGTCTATGCAGAGTCTTATTGTGTCGTCCTTTTTGCGTATAATGACTATTGGAGAAGAGAAGTGTGATTGCGACCGTCTAATGATGTTGTTCTTTTCTAAGTCAATGATTTCTTGATGCAGTTTTTCTTTGTAATGTAATGGAATTGTGTAGGGTCTGCATTTTATTGGTGTGTTGGAACTCAGAGTAATGTGGTGTTGTACTAGTTCTGTTTGTCCTGGGTTGTTGGAGAAGATGGTACTGTAGTCCTGTATGAGTTGTTTGCAGCTGTCGGTGTCTGCTTGAGTTAACTGGGGGTTTATCTTAATGTCTTGTAAGCAGTTGGTCGTGTTTAGTGCGGGTGTTGGTATTTCGTCGCTTTCTTCGTCGCCTTCATGGTCAATTATTGTTGTACTGGCTGCTGTATCGTCTTGTTCGTTGTCCCTGTTGTAGTATGGTCTTAGCATATTGATGTGGAATATTTTGTGTTTGTCTTTAATTTGAATTTCATAGTCCACCGGTGAAATCTGTCTTAGTACCTTAAATGGTCCTTGCCAAGAATCGGTCAGTAATTGTCGGTCGCTAGGTAGGAGTAGTAGTACGTCCTGTCCAGGTGTCAGTGTTATCGTCCTGTTTCCTTTGTTTGCATACTGTCTATACAGCGCACCAGATTGTTTCAGTGCTTCTTTGGCAATAGTACAAGATTTAATTATCCTTTCACGCAATGATGTTACATATACGTATGATGATATGGGTTTAAGTATAGGAGTTGCTTCAGTTAACATGGAATGGTATATACTTAATGGGCCGCGTGGTTTGGCACCATAGATAAGTTCGAATGGAGAGAACCCAGTGCTTGACTGAGGGACCTCGCGATATGCGAATAATATGGCAGGCAAATAGATGTCCCAATTTTCGGATTGTTCTTGGGTGACTTTGGAAAGCATATGCTTTAGATCCCCGTTAAACTTCTCTATTACTCCTGTCGAGTGAGGATGATACGGTGAGTTGAAAAATTGTTTCACACCTAACATTTTAGTGAAAGCTTGAGTGGATGCAGCAATAAATTGACTTCCACGGTCGGATAGGATAGTATCGGGAAACCCTATCCTTGAAAATACATGGAAAAAGACTTCCATTATATCATTGGCAGTTATGTTCTTGAGAGGAATAGCTTCAGCCCAGCGGCTACATAAATCAATAATTGTAACTATAAATCTATTTCCTCTAGATGTTACATGATTTAGAGGACCTACGATGTCAACAGATATTTTCTCAAAGGGTCGACTGGCTAAATCTGTAACCTGTAATTCAGCCTGTGGGTGTTTCCCCTTTTTCACTAGTTTCTGGCAGATGTCACAACTTCTGCAATATTGTTTAATGTCATTACAGAATTTTGGCCAATAAAACTGTGACAACAATCTAGATCTCGTCTTTGAATACGCCATATGCCCTGCAAGAGGTATATCATGGGCAAGATGTAAGGCTTGCTTACGGTATTCTAGTGGCAAAACAGTTTGCTCTGTGGTGGTGTCACCTCTGGTATAGTACCTAGTGAGGAAGCAATTTTTGAGAGCAAAATGCCATCTTGCATTCTTAGTTAACCTTGGCTTTTGGCCTATCAGATTAAAATACTTATATAATGAAGGATCAGCCTTTTGGGCTGTTACAAAATTTTCCTTCATGGTTTTAGGAGGTAGTAATACTGGGCTTAGCATTTCTATTGCCTCAGTTTGATCAATTTGTTCTTGCACTCTAGCAGCAGATCTAGTTACTGCGTTTACACTTTCAGTGATATGAGATGATGGTGAAATACTTGGATCAATGATTTCATGTGATGGTGAAACAATTGGATCAATGATATCATGTGATGATGATGCAATTGGATCACTGATTTCATGTGATGATAGTGCTGCATTAGCTAGCATACAATTATTTGATGATAACACACTTTCCATGATGACGTTAGATGGAGATGATGTTACATTATCATCAATACATGCAGATGTTATGGTGTTATGAGGCATCTCATTCACTTCGGGAAGGGTCCCAATGATAACATCACAACAAGGATTTGTTAATGCTGCGCATTTGACCTTCCCAGTGAGGAATGGAGTCTCAATGTATGCCCATGCCAATGGATACTTCTCGATATTTCCCGAGAATGTTCTGCATGTTACGTGCCTGCCTGTATAGTCTGTAGGCATTATGAAATCCCTTTTAAGACCTATAAGAGTGCTTCCGCTGTCTCGTAAGACTGTAGCAGGCTTGCCATTCACATATCTATGGTGGATGTTAATTCTGCCTTTGGACTCTATTACCAAATTGGCTTCCTCATTGGCAATAGGTATCGAGTGGCCGCATGTTAATAGGCCATCTTTATGGAACTGATTACAGATGGTACATTTTTGTGGATTAAATGTATCTATGGCCTGTGCTGAGTTCACAGGATGATTTTCAAGATGTTCTTCATCTGATGAAGAGCTATCAAACAAGGCAGCATTCGCCTTCCTGGTCATCTGTTTCCCTTTACAAGCATGACGCCAGTGGCCATAAGCTTTACAAAGGAAGCATTTGGTTAGCCGTTTGAAGTTTCTTCGCTCTTTATCTTGGTTATTTACATAGTTTTGCAAGTATGTTAGATATGCAGGGTTCTTATCGCACATCTCATTCCGGTGGTGAGGAAATTGGAAAAACCTACATTTCTCAGTAGTAGGCTTAAATGTCTTTTGCCTATTATATGTATCTGATTTTAATTTCTCATAGCTAGCAGCTGCTACGAAATTTATATCAGTTGCTCCACTAGCAAAACAATGTTTATTGGCTGTAAAATATGCCGACCCACGTTTCTCGATCTGCTCTACATTCATACACTCACTCTCTTGCAGAAATTTTGAAAATAATGGTGGAAGGGATGTGATGAGTTTATCCCTAAGGATGAGATCTTTCAATTTGTTAAAGTCATTATTAACTTTGGCTGCTGAAAGCCATTTGCTGAATATATCCTGTACTACAGAGATGTAGTCAGAGAACGTTTGAGTAGGTTTTGGAGTTAATTTACTGAACTGTTCTCTGTAGCCTGCTTCATCTAACAGGAAATGTGACATAATTTTTGACTTGATGTACTGGTAATCTTTTCTGAGATCTTTAGGAATAGTCTCTATAACTTTTAGAGGTTCCCCTGACAAACTTCTCATATAAATGATGTTCCACTCAGATACTGGGATCTAGTAGTGGTCCATTAAAGTCTCAAAGTTTTGGGTGAAAGCTGCTATGCAGTCCCCCGAGGTATAATTTCTGACAATACCTTGGTACTTTTTGTACTGGTTTTCTTTTTCCAGTCTTTCAGATTTACGAGATTCTTTTTCAACAGATGTTTCAGCTTCAAGCTGTTTGATTTTCAGTTGGAGTTCAAGCTCTTCTCGTTTGCTTTCAGCTGATATTTCTGCTTTTTTCAATTCGGCCTCTATTTCTGACTGTTTCACTGCCATTTCTGCCTTCTTCGTTTCTGCATCTATTTCTGACTGTTTAGTTTTTGCAGCTCTTTCCGCCGCTCTGTCTTCGCGTTCCATAGCCTTTTCCTGTCCTAGGAGGTGTTCTGAATACTTTGTCTCACTCCATTTTGTTAACTCATCACCAGTTAACTTTAGTTTTAAACCCATCTCGATGAAGTCGTTTAGAGAGGACATGATGGAATGTTTCAATGAAAATGGTTTCTCACACACGAAATTTTGTTATCAAGTGTTAGTAATGTGAACAATTTTTACAATCTTTTTAAACTTACAGCGTGTGCCCAAATTTGCATCCAAAAGTATATAAAAAGATAATACTCAAGTACTCTGGATACACTGAAGAATGGTGAAAACCAGGGTCAGGAACTTGTAGGGTCGCTACTGCAACGGCAAATGACCTCTACGGGTAACAGTTTCAGATGGCACAGAAAATCTGGTTACTTTTGGAAGGAAATAAATTAGAATCTATGTGTGTGTGATGTGTATGCTTGTCAATTAAGTTTTGGGTAGGTTTGTATGGCGTTGAGTGTTATTGTTGGTCGTAATGTCGTCGTTCAACAATTTTCACAAGTTGCTTTCTTTCCCGAACTTTCTGCTTCCACACGCTTATTTCTGTACACAACTACTTTCACGAAGACAAGTTAGTCATGTTTAAATGTTCAACAACTATGCTGGTACATCACTTACACTTAGATTACACAATTTTATCGAGACAAGTTTCACAATCACTGATGTTTTTCCTCGTTAACACATTCAAATGTATGTAATTTACGTCCAAATCTAAATAAATTAAAGCCGGACGAAGCCTCCACGTTCACACATGTCAGGATCTTACAATCTAATGAATCTGGCTCGCTGGACCTAAAATATGTGAGACATACACAAGTACAGAATGATTTGACGGGACACACGGTAACACTAAGTTTGATGGTTTTATTGACACTTCACATGCAACACAATCTAATTCGGCATGTGGCCATCACAAGGTGAATATCACAACCTATACACAATACATCAATGCACTCACAAACTCAAACCCACAGCTATGCAGTCTTTCTATCTTCTCACAAGAGCTACGAGCAATCGACATTCAGGCACAGAAACACAAGAGCCGCTTTCATACACGTCAGTCTCGTCCGATCCCCTAGCCGTGTCTGCCGTTTCCCGCTCACAGTGCTTGCCCTGTGGATTCGAGCGCAGCGAGAATTGCATGAGTCACGCTTGTACTGACTTGGCCACTGACGGTCACTCTCCCTCGTCAGCGAAACCTGTGAACAGGTAACTGGTGTTCGCCTGGCGGGCGTGACGATGTCTCGGCATATCAATGGGGGATTATGACACTCTCTCCCTTGCTATTCTTCTTCTTCTTCTTCGTTCATCCGGAGTTTTTTTTCGGACGTGATTGCGTTGTGCCTGTTTACAGCAGAGCTGCGTTCTTGCGCCGTTAGGCCGACACATCCGACTTCTGCGGGCATTTGTTGACCGGGTTAACCTTCCCGGGGGGTTTCTTAGGACGTTAGACTCTCACTGTTGTGGTGTTATCTCCCATCCCAGCTGGCCCATATAGAACAGCCAAAGGCATCCTGGTCGGCCCTCAAGGGAAGGCAGGGGCAGACCATGGGCATTCCCCGCCATCCAAGGAGGCTTCCATAATTGCAGAGCCAACACACAGCGCTCTGGTACTGGGCTCACCCAAGGAATCGTCACGTCCTGCACATGGCTGCTTAGCCTCACTTCCGTACATTGGGCCTTCCGTTCACCATAGGCTGTTCTTCCAGAAGCCAGAAGAATGCAGTGTGCAGATGACATCCACACAGTGAGCTTTTGATTCG
Organism: Cepaea hortensis; assembly: GCA_963921405.1. Lineage (NCBI taxonomy): Eukaryota > Metazoa > Mollusca > Gastropoda > Stylommatophora > Helicidae > Cepaea > Cepaea hortensis. The sequence continues at coordinate 6,337,561 of OY992876.1, read as the reverse complement.
GACTTTCCACGTAATGGATTTGCTATCCAAGCAATATACCATTTTGTGCCACTAGGACACTTTTTCCACCTTTTATGAAGCCCACACAGTGAGCTTTCGATTCGGACTTTCCACATAATGGATTTGCTATCCAAGCAATATTCCATTTCATGCCTCTGGGAGGCTTGTGTAACCGACATGCCTGTGGTATGAAGTGTGGCAGTCTAAATACTTCTTCATGTACATTTAAATGTTAACCTGAATACAGTTAAAGTAAGCTGCAGTCAACTTGAGCTTGTTGATATCTCCATAGAGCTTGTCCTCGAATGAAGCAGGTGTGGGCCAAAATATCTTTCTCTGTTCTGCATATATTGGGCACTCTTGCAACAAATGTTTAGCTGTCATTTTACCAGTTCCACAATTACATTCATCTGTATCTCCTATCTTTAGTTTATTGAACAAGTGGTATTTCAGCCTGTTATGTCCTGTGCGGAGTCTGAAGATTGCTACTTGTTCTCTTCGGTCGAGCTTGTAATATGCATCATCCTTCTGGTGGCCTGGATGCTCTGATTCCCATTTGGTTCTATAAGTGCTTTTTATCAACCTCTTTGCCTCATTATAGGTTATGTCTATGTCAGGCTGTGGTAGTCGTCCGCCCTCTTTTGCCAGTCTGTCAGCCTCTTCATTTCCAGGTATACTGCAATGTGATGGGATCCACTGTATTATAACTTTTTTGGATTTCTGGCATAGACCATGGAGTGCTGCTCTTAGGTCAGCTAGTTCTGTGCTGTTTTTGCTCTTCAGTATTGAGACAGCTGACTTTGCATCTGTGAAGATAGCTATTTGCGTCTCTTTATTTTCCTCCATCAAGAGCATTTCTGCTGCAGTTTTCAGAGCCTCTACCTCCGCTTTGAAGTTACTTGAGAACTTTCCAGTTGCCACTGAATGTGTTTTTTTCACTCCATTTTTTAAATTTAGGAGAATTCCTCCTCCTCCATTCTCTACTGAATTTTTGGCTGATCCATCTGTATATGCATGGGTCCAATTGCTGCTTGGGTAATGTTCTTTTATGTAGTTTAGGGTTATTTCTCTTCTTTCGGTTTCATGCTGAGTGTTCTTTTTTTCAATACCAGGAATGTTTTCTATCATCTCAGGCAGTTGCTGCTGTCTCCAAGCTGGGAACTTGTCTGCATTGTAAATGGGTTTGACTGTTGATATGTTAAGTATGGGATCTGCCCTAATCTTTCGTTTTGCAGTTTCTACAAAGTTGCTACGCTTCAGTCTTCCCTTTCCAAAACCACTAAACCTTTTATACATAGGGTGGTCTGTCAATCTTCTAAATTTTTCAGCTTGTTGCTGGGCTCTGCTATCTCTTCTATCCTGCATTGGTTGTAAACAAGTGATCTTTTCTAATTCATTAATAGGCGTTGTCTTCAGGCTTCCAGTTATGATTCGCATTCCTTGATTTTGGACTCTACTTATTTTGTTAAAGTTTGACTTAGCTGCTGTTGCCCAAGCTGCAATGCCATATTCCAGTACTGGCCTCACCCGTCCAGTATATAACTTCTTGAGAACTTTCTCATCTGCTCCCCACGTTGTACCAGCAAGCTTTTTCATGATTGCCATTCGTTGCCTTGCTCTTGTTCGATTTTTCTCAACCTGTGTCTTCCATGTCAGGCGACGATCAAAGGTGACTCCTAGATAGTTTGGATTTTCTTCATGGCGCATTATTTTTCCATTCAATACCAGCTTAGGTTGCTGAGTTTTAGTTGAGAGGGAGAACACTGTGCATGTTGTTTTCTCCTCACTTATCTTCACTAGCCATGATTTTGACCAGTTCTCTAGCGCTAATAGGGCTTGCTGTATTCTGCTGTTAGCTGTACTAATATATTCTTCAGATGTCCATATGGCTAGGTCATCTGCAAAGGATGATGTGTGTACTCTGGCTGGAAAATTTTCCGTGATGTCGTTTATATATGCTAGGAATAATGTTGGTGAAAGAACTCCTCCTTGGGGGACACCTTGCTCCAATAGCATCATTTTGCTGGTTTGTCCTTGTACTTTTGTCCTGGCAGTTCTGTTCTCAAGGTAGTGGCTGATCCATTTGTACATTTTCCCACAAACATGCATTTTTTGCAGTTTTACTTTCAGTCCTTCCTTCCATACTTTATCAAATGCTTTTTCTAAATCTATCCAGACCGCTAGTGTGTGCTTTTTCTCTTGGAAGGCATCCTCTATTTCCTGAGCTATATAGGTTATTTGATCTTCAGTAGATCTGTACTTTCTGAATCCTGCTTGGTGAGGTGTTAAGAGTTGGTTTTCTTCCAGATGCCATGTTAGCCTGCCATTGATAATGCGTTCCATTAATTTTCCTACACAGCTAAGAAGACTGATAGGTCGATAGCCATTTGGTTCTTCCAGGTCTTTTCCTTTCTTTGGGACTGGTATTAGTATAGCTTCCTTCCATGCCTGTGGGACTATTCCCCTCTTCCAGCTGTAATTTAGGACTGCTAGTAGTTTCTTTTTTGCCTTAGTGCCTAGTCCTATTAGCATTTCATTTGTGATTCCATCCTTTCCTGGTGATGTCTTCTTTTTTAGGGTATTCATTGCCTGTTCCATTTCTTCCATTGTTAGATTTGCCATCATATATTCTGCTGCTGTCTCTGTATATCTATGATGTATCTGTTTATCTTTGATTGCTTTCTTCTGTTCAGCTGTAATATCAATGTGGTTTGCACTGGCATAGTGTTCCATTAGTGCATTTGCAGCCTTTTTTCCTGTAAGCAAGGCATTTCCTTGTTTAATTGTTATTTGTTTGTTTCTAGGTCCTTCATTGTTCATGGCTTTCACTAGTTTCCATAGTTTATTTCCATCCCTGTCAAAATTCAGGTTTTCTGTTTTTTTCCTCCAACAATCTCTTGTTGTTTGATTTACTGTTCTTTTATATTTTGCTGAGATGGCTTTGAGAGAGATGTTCGCTTCAGTTGTTTGTTCTCTCTCTGCGGTCTTCCTAGCATCTTCAACTTTGTCCTCCAAAATGTGTAGTTCTTCAGTCCAGTATGGTTTGTAATTTTTCCTCGCTCCTCTTGGAATAGACTCAGTGGCCGCCTGTATTATTGCTCTGTTTAGACTTTCCACCATTTGCTTCATGTTGCCATATCGTGTATTTATGTTTTCACAATATTTGTCTGTTAGTATGGCAAATCTGTCCCAATCTGCTCGTTTGTAATTCCAACGGGGCAAAGGCTTTTGCTCCTGTGTGTAACGGAGTGTTTCGGGTTCACCTTGGGTAGTGAGAGTGAACCACACCCGAGGTGTCTCTAGCACTCCCGTGTATTCTAGCCCCAGGGATTGGACGAGCAGATACACTTTTTTTCTCTGTGGTTGATCTCAGGTTATTTAGTTACGTCTACACACCCCTCCAGATTCTAGACCCCCACTAACTACCTACACCTGTTGAACAATGAACACTTAGGCATCGTCCGAGACCACACTCAATCATTATACAAAGAGCAAGTCAACTTACATAAAGTTTATTCTACCCTTGAGAATATAGAACTGAAATGAACCTCCTGATAGAAGAATCTATTTACACAAATAGAAGATAGAGTAGAGAAAGACTTAGAGATGTAGGTGTCTTCATCGAGTTGAGAAGTAGAGTGGATGCAGATGTCCCGTCCAGTCGGTCCGCCACTCACCCGGCTTCCTTCCAGTGAGATGACTAGAACCTTGGAGACCACTCCGTCTCCCGAACGTGGAACCACAACAATAGAGTCACTGCTGGACCACACTTCACTGGACCAACTGCATCTATAACACTCCCACGGAGTCACTGGTAATACAGTTCTCGAACACAACCGAGTTGGAGACAATCTTCCTGGACTTGGCTCCAAGTATTGGTTACTTCGATGAACTAAATAGTCACTGACCAACCGAATGGTCTGTCACTCATAGCACAGTCCCACTGCAGAACCGATATGGCATTGACCAATTCAATGGTCTCTTACAGTCACACTTTGTAGGATCAGATATGGCTACTGAAAAGTTACTGAGTCCTTCTAGAACCCAGTTGATAATCTGGATACGGTACCAGTACATGAATAGAATCAGACATCTATTTTACGGAAACAATTCAGGTTGGACTATAATCCCTAGTCCCTTCCACCGGGTTACACTTGACACACGTCCATACTGGTGTAGTTCTTCTCAAGACCTGCCACTCGAGCTGTCCAAAGAACCATTCAAGTGTCTGAAGATTAGTTACTTCTGCGTTTAGGCAGAACCCCCGTCAAACCAGACGGACCGGTGTTCCCTGTCGAGCATGATTACTCAACATGCTGAAATGTTCCTGGCAAAAACAGAGTATCTTCTATTTTAAACGATCACAAACCATCACTTCCCACACGTGCACCTTCAGGGCAGTTGTATGTCTTGAAGCAAACTTCACGCATGGTGAATCACATTGGGTACCTGGTGTGATGGAGTCTGGCGTGATAAGTAAAGAACTGAACCCTTCGCTCTGTCACACGAAGTGGTTTCCTGCCAACAACAATTATAGTTGACTGGTTCCTCAACAGGCAAACTCCTGAAAAGGAAGAGCGACCGGTGAGAGTATACTGGCCCAAACATTAGTCCACATGCATCCTACCAATAACTACTCAACCCTCAGTCATGCTAGTTACTCATATAACCAAAGCATTATCTCTATATGGAGAGTAGTAAAGCATGGGTTCACAAATGTCATCTGGCCTCACAGAACAGCCCGTCAAACAGAGCAAGAAATCAGCATGACGAGTCTGCTCCTAGGTCTCACCTATCCCTAATCATCTACCAGTCGTCGCTAACGTCAATAGTGATACAAGGCTATTATGGTTCTAATTTAATCGAACTAAACCAATAGGCAAAGAGTCCCTAGACTCGTTCCTAACATCATCAATGTACATTAAGAAACATAAACTTGATCAATATACCATCCCTCGGGATATAGGAATAGTACATGATCACATCCAATATGTACACAAGCCTGTTTGCTGGTGGGACCACCTGCCCACGCCACAGCAAACTCTTCTTATCAGACTCTACCTTAGAGTCAAGAAGCCTTCTTGAGAATACATGTTCCCCACATGTTCCAAGGGTACTGTTCCAGTTCTGTCCTCCCAAGTGGTTTAGCCTTGGCCTGGACTGAACTTCATCGTTGGTTTGGTCTACCAACACATACTTTCATAACTTGCTTTCACATCCCCCATATTCTATATTTCCCCAGTCTCATACCGCCGCCTGCATCCTTCCATACTTCCAGCACCTTAGCATTCACTCGCACTAGCGCCAGTATGAAAGAAACAGGATAGCTCAGACAAGATTTCAGAACGCATATTTATATCGCGACGGCACGCAGTGTTATCACGCGTCGAACTATTCGGCGTTCGGAATTCCCCCAGGAAGTATCACATGCCATGACCTAATATATATACCCAATGTCACATCATATATATATAGATATAGCACCAAAGCCACTTACCTTTCCACAGAAATCCGCTGGTCCACACAATGAATTCACTATTAAGTTATTACACAATAGTGACATCATTCCTGGTGGCACAGAACTAAGTTCTTCCTTTACTTAGTAACTAAGCACAATTTTGTCTGAATCTCCACCTACCAACTTACCTGGTTTTCTAACCGTTCTTCTGGCTTCAGCAACTGACTGACATAATCTAAGTTTCCATCCGGCACAAGTAACTAGGTTTTATTCTAACACAGCAACCTAATAGATGCAACGATTGGCAATATATGGTACATATATTTGGAACCCAAATCGCCCACATCACATTACGGCGTTCCTAACAGCTGATTCGCGAGCACACGGTAAACAAACCCACGATTAATTGTCACCTGCGTTATCGATCGGTTTGCTAATTAGTATGCAAGGACATCCGCATAGGTAATGAGGTTAGAACAATGGCGTGTGGAACACACGTACAAAGTTAAATGATTTAACCAAATATCTACCTGGATGGTGAAACCAGCTCTCCAGTCAGCTTCCGAACTGTTCAAGGGCTTCTCAGCTTCCTTTTCATAACAGTCAGCCGAATCATGGTTGAGGTGAGACGCAACACAAAAATGGCTCACATTCAGGCCAGCGTCTGTTCTCTTCGAACAAAAGTAAGTGAATGGCTGGTTTAGCCAATTTCCCGCTTCGTGCCAACTCGATGCGCACAAGAAGCGAGTGCTTCTTGAGAAAAGATACTTTCTCGGGAAAACGTCATTCCCCGCCTAGAGTTTCTAGATCTCTCTGCACGGGAATTTAGAGCGATACCCAACATCACGGGTTACTCGAATTCCAGTGTTTCGAGACGATTCTAGATAATAAGTCCTCCATCGGCTTCCCTCAGTCTATTTTTAGCTGGGAAAGTCCCCGATGACGCGCCAAAATAGTGCGGGAACTTGACGACCCAAGACAGATAAACGCGTTTCGTCACATAGGCCCCCACTTTAAGAGGATCGACCCCGTCGTTCCACTTCTACGCAGAAGCTGTCTATGTCGTTCGTTCTTCCTTCTAAGAGACCGGATGGCGGGTGAGGAAGTCTAACCCGTCAATATTGTATAGAATACTTTTACCACATTCGGTGGGGTGACAAGCTATTCAGTATCACGGGTGATCAACGCCTACTCCGCTACTGCGATCGGGCATCTCGCAGTATCTTGCGGACCAGAGCTCCCGTCTCGACCTGATTTAACGATCGTTCCTGCCAGAGTTTACTGGACTTCTGCAACTCCAGCTTCCCCTTTCGAGGACCCAGCTGGACTGCAGTCGGTCGGATTGAGGGACCAAGGGTATGTGTCCGTTCCGACACAACCCACCTCTTCCTACCTCGGTTCTCAGTGTAGCTAGCACTGCGGGTGTTCCTTTGGCCGGTCATGTTCCCCCGAGCACCGGGCTGAACCGAAGAAGGTACCTGCACATACATATAGGACTTCCTATGGTGTGACAGGCTTTCCGCTACCCGACCTGAACCCCGAACCGTTATTTCAGCGAATCTCTGCGCCCTTGGGCTGGTGGACTTATCATCGGGCTTCCCCTCATAGCGCATGAGGAGACTGGAATGGAAAGTAGTAGACTTTCCCAGGATCACCACTCCATAGTGCTTGTGGAGCCCCACTTTATCCACTAGGAATGGGCCCTGCCACCCGATTTCGAATTCGTTCCCCTCGATTGGGAGGAGTACTAGAACTCGGTCTCCAACCTCTAAGGATATCTTCGTCTTCGTCCGTTTCTCAGGTGTGCATTTACGGCACTCCGGACAAGACCTAATATACCTGCGCACGTCGCCTGTCATTCCCGGCCACCAATAGTACCGGGATAGACATTTACTGGTTGTCCCTACAGTCAGATGTCCGGTTGGGGACCTGACATGTACCGTTCGCAGCAGATTAGCTCTGAAGCTCTCAGGAACCAACTTACGTTCCCTCTGCCTTTTCTCTGGTCCAGTCTGAATTACCGGTGACTGGTTATCAGAGTTGAACTTACCCTGAGTTAACGGGTTTTCATTGTTGGGCAACCATTCCGAACAAGGACACTCCGTCGCATCCTTGCTCCGAGCTATACTCATTCTATCCGGGTGAGTATTTCGGAGACTTACCTTTTCGAGACCCTCTTCCTCTGTATCTCTGACCTGCCTAGACTTATGGATGCTAGGGTGTTCTGGTTCGCCCAGAAACACGTACTTCCGGCCTAGAATTAGGGGATAGAGAGGATCCGGTACGACTGCCGCCTGAATGCGTCCAGTAACGTACTTGCTCCGAATCTCCACATTGGCAATCGGGCAACGTAACGCCACAGCACTCCTACTGGCTGGCTGTATCTCCGTCATCTCCCCGGTGAGTTGCTCTGGGCCTGTCAGGTGGGATGCAATTACAGCGGAAAATTGCAATCCCGTGTCGTAGAGGCACAACACCTGTCGCCCATTCACTTCTACTCTCTCAACCACTGGAGGTCGTCTAGTTTCTCCATTCCCATCAACCGACTTCACTTTCCTGCAAGATCTATCCCTAACCTCTGCAAGACAAGCAAAGTGAAAGTCCTTGGGCTTACTCTTACACTCACTCGTATTGTGAGTGCTGGACTTGCAGAATTTGCACCATCGTTCACTCCACTTCCTCTTTGGAGAACTAGGTGGGCTATTCTTACCTTGGTTGACGTTAGAGATCTTCTCTAAAGAACCTACCTGTTTCTTTGGTTCATCAGAACCTGTGGTCTTCTTTGACTTCTTCTTTGACTTACCTTGATCCGGATCTTTCGATCTCGGATCTGTTGGACTGGTGTCCCCAGTCTCGCCATAGACTTCAACGTATCTTTCGGCTAACTTGGTGACTATATCCAATCTCTCAGCCCCATTCTCACCTAAGAAGTTTCGCAAGGGTTTAGACATTTGCATTCGCATCTGATCTACAACCATCAACTCACGCAAACTTTCATACTCCTCCTTAAATCCGGCCAAGGCCATCCATTTAAGAAGGTATGAGTTCAATCTCACACTGTATGCTGAAAACAGTTCACCAGGTTCTCGCTTCGCCGTTCGAAACTTCCTTCGGTATGAGTGCGCGGTGATCTCGAATCTCTTCAAGAGAGCCGCTTTCAATGCCGGGTAATCATTCTGTAAACCCGGTGGCAAGCGTGCATACACCTCATAACCTTCGGCACGGAGTCCCTGGGAGAGTTTCAAACACCATTTCTGTTTGTCTAGACCCATTGCAATAGACATGGCTTCATACTTCTCTAAGTATTGGTCTATCCGTTCCTTCTCGGGTTCGAACGGCTGTAAAGGCCATTTCATAGCCTGGTAGTCACGTCTACTGGTTGACTCTGAGCCAGGAGGTACACCTCCTCCCATAGCTCCATCAGTTACACCTGTAGCAGGCACTTGTGCCTCAAGTAGCTTCATTCGATACTCATGGTCACGTTTTTCTTTCTCGGCTTCCAACTCAAGCCGTTTCATTTCAGTATCAGCCGCTATCCTCTTTTCCTCAAGAGCCACTTTACTGGCTTCCAGTTCTCTTTCTGCTCTCCTCCTCTCTCTTTCCTCTTGGCGAAAATTTCTTTCCACCTCTTGGACATAGGATTTCAAAGCATCTCCTTCAAGACCAGACTTACGTCCAGTTTCCTGAACTTTGTCCAAGTCTAACTCTTGGGTAGACATGTTGACTATGATAGGTGGGTACTCAAGTATGTGTGGGTGAAGCAATACAATGAATCAATAATCAATAGTACTAACTAATCACCACAACACAAATGTCCGTCAGACAGTTAGGAAATAGGTAGAAGTAGTAGAATCTTATGTAGACTGTAGTAGAGGATAAAGACAAAGTCCCTATCCCTAAGTGAGAGGTCTACAACACACAAAGATCTTGGAATAATCCCGGACGAGCCCCCACTCTGTAACGGAGTGTTTCGGGTTCACCTTGGGTAGTGAGAGTGAACCACACCCGAGGTGTCTCTAGCACTCCCGTGTATTCTAGCCCCAGGGGTTGGACGAGCAGATACACTTTTTTTCTCTGTGGTTGATCTCAGGTTATTTAGTTACGTCTACACACCCCTCCAGATTCTAGACCCCCACTAACTACCTACACCTGTTGAACAATGAACACTTAGGCATCGTCCGAGACCACACTCAATCATTATACAAAGAGCAAGTCAACTTACATAAAGTTTATTCTACCCTTGAGAATATAGAACTGAAATGAACCTCCTGATAGAAGAATCTATTTACACAAATAGAAGATAGAGTAGAGAAAGACTTAGAGATGTAGGTGTCTTCATCGAGTTGAGAAGTAGAGTGGATGCAGATGTCCCGTCCAGTCGGTCCGCCACTCACCCGGCTTCCTTCCAGTGAGATGACTAGAACCTTGGAGACCACTCCGTCTCCCGAACGTGGAACCACAACAATAGAGTCACTGCTGGACCACACTTCACTGGACCAACTGCATCTATAACACTCCCACGGAGTCACTGGTAATACAGTTCTCGAACACAACCGAGTTGGAGACAATCTTCCTGGACTTGGCTCCAAGTATTGGTTACTTCGATGAACTAAATAGTCACTGACCAACCGAATGGTCTGTCACTCATAGCACAGTCCCACTGCAGAACCGATATGGCATTGACCAATTCAATGGTCTCTTACAGTCACACTTTGTAGGATCAGATATGGCTACTGAAAAGTTACTGAGTCCTTCTAGAACCCAGTTGATAATCTGGATACGGTACCAGTACATGAATAGAATCAGACATCTATTTTACGGAAACAATTCAGGTTGGACTATAATCCCTAGTCCCTTCCACCGGGTTACACTTGACACACGTCCATACTGGTGTAGTTCTTCTCAAGACCTGCCACTCGAGCTGTCCAAAGAACCATTCAAGTGTCTGAAGATTAGTTACTTCTGCGTTTAGGCAGAACCCCCGTCAAACCAGACGGACCGGTGTTCCCTGTCGAGCATGATTACTCAACATGCTGAAATGTTCCTGGCAAAAACAGAGTATCTTCTATTTTAAACGATCACAAACCATCACTTCCCACACGTGCACCTTCAGGGCAGTTGTATGTCTTGAAGCAAACTTCACGCATGGTGAATCACATTGGGTACCTGGTGTGATGGAGTCTGGCGTGATAAGTAAAGAACTGAACCCTTCGCTCTGTCACACGAAGTGGTTTCCTGCCAACAACAATTATAGTTGACTGGTTCCTCAACAGGCAAACTCCTGAAAAGGAAGAGCGACCGGTGAGAGTATACTGGCCCAAACATTAGTCCACATGCATCCTACCAATAACTACTCAACCCTCAGTCATGCTAGTTATTCATATAACCAAAGCATTATCTCTATATGGAGAGTAGTAAAGCATGGGTTCACAAATGTCATCTGGCCTCACAGAACAGCCCGTCAAACAGAGCAAGAAATCAGCATGACGAGTCTGCTCCTAGGTCTCACCTATCCCTAATCATCTACCAGTCGTCGCTAACGTCAATAGTGATACAAGGCTATTATGGTTCTAATTTAATCGAACTAAACCAATAGGCAAAGAGTCCCTAGACTCGTTCCTAACATCATCAATGTACATTAAGAAACATAAACTTGATCAATATACCATCCCTCGGGATATAGGAATAGTACATGATCACATCCAATATGTACACAAGCCTGTTTGCTGGTGGGACCACCTGCCCACGCCACAGCAAACTCTTCTTATCAGACTCTACCTTAGAGTCAAGAAGCCTTCTTGAGAATACATGTTCCCCACATGTTCCAAGGGTACTGTTCCAGTTCTGTCCTCCCAAGTGGTTTAGCCTTGGCCTGGACTGAACTTCATCGTTGGTTTGGTCTACCAACACATACTTTCATAACTTGCTTTCACATCCCCCATATTCTATATTTCCCCAGTCTCATACCGCCGCCTGCATCCTTCCATACTTCCAGCACCTTAGCATTCACTCGCACTAGCGCCAGTATGAAAGAAACAGGATAGCTCAGACAAGATTTCAGAACGCATATTTATATCGCGACGGCACGCAGTGTTATCACGCGTCGAACTATTCGGCGTTCGGAATTCCCCCAGGAAGTATCACATTCCATGACCTAATATATATACCCAATGTCACATCATATATATATAGATATAGCACCAAAGCCACTTACCTTTCCACAGAAATCCGCTGGTCCACACAATGAATTCACTATTAAGTTATTACACAATAGTGACATCATTCCTGGTGGCACAGAACTAAGTTCTTCCTTTACTTAGTAACTAAGCACAATTTTGTCTGAATCTCCACCTACCAACTTACCTGGTTTTCTAACCGTTCTTCTGGCTTCAGCAACTGACTGACATAATCTAAGTTTCCATCCGGCACAAGTAACTAGGTTTTATTCTAACACAGCAACCTAATAGATGCAACGATTGGCAATATATGGTACATATATTTGGAACCCAAATCGCCCACATCACATTACGGCGTTCCTAACAGCTGATTCGCGAGCACACGGTAAACAAACCCACGATTAATTGTCACCTGCGTTATCGATCGGTTTGCTAATTAGTATGCAAGGACATCCGCATAGGTAATGAGGTTAGAACAATGGCGTGTGGAACACACGTACAAAGTTAAATGATTTAACCAAATATCTACCTGGATGGTGAAACCAGCTCTCCAGTCAGCTTCCGAACTGTTCAAGGGCTTCTCAGCTTCCTTTTCATAACAGTCAGCCGAATCATGGTTGAGGTGAGACGCAACACAAAAATGGCTCACATTCAGGCCAGCGTCTGTTCTCTTCGAACAAAAGTAAGTGAATGGCTGGTTTAGCCAATTTCCCGCTTCGTGCCAACTCGATGCGCACAAGAAGCGAGTGCTTCTTGAGAAAAGATACTTTCTCGGGAAAACGTCATTCCCCGCCTAGAGTTTCTAGATCTCTCTGCACGGGAATTTAGAGCGATACCCAACATCACGGGTTACTCGAATTCCAGTGTTTCGAGACGATTCTAGATAATAAGTCCTCCATCGGCTTCCCTCAGTCTATTTTTAGCTGGGAAAGTCCCCGATGACGCGCCAAAATAGTGCGGGAACTTGACGACCCAAGACAGATAAACGCGTTTCGTCACACTGTGGAACATACTCCATATTTATTACAAGCTTGATTGGTCTGTGGTCACTACCTGCTAATTGGTCAAGCACATGGCGATCGATTTTGTGGAGGATGTCTCCTGTGCAGAAAGCTAAGTCTGGAGTAGAAGTGGTAATCCATCTTCTGGAGTAGAAGCTCGGTGTGTCATCCGCTTTGTTGAGTAGATGGAGATTTGAGTCTATTTCCCAGTCCTCCACTTCATCTCCTCTTTTGTCAGTATCTGGGTATCCCCATCTTTCTGAACGGCTATTAAAGTCTCCGACAACAATGCAATTTGTGTCAGTTATTTCCATGTTTGAGAGTGTAAGATCCTTATCTGCCGGGCTATACAGATTGTAAATTCTTATTTTCACGTCCTTTATCATTATAGCAACACCTATAATTTCCGTTTGGTTGTCAGAGATCACAGATACTTCGCTGCAAGGTATTGTATTTCGTGTAAGTATTACAACACCTCCTTTGTGTCCTTCGCGGTCAAAACGTGTGGCCTGATATCCCTCGACTGAAAATGTGCGATTGGCGTTGAGGTGTGTCTCTTGAATGCATGCCACATCTATTCTATCTTTATGAAGACGCTGTGTTAGGGAGGCTTTCTTGTTATAAACTCCTTCTGCATTCCATTGTAGTATGTTGAGTGTCCGGGGTGTTTGGTCAATAGCTCTTAACCTACTCCTCTGTGCCTTGACTCCACAGCACAGGGGAAGGTGACCACCAGTAGTCATGGGTGGACCCCCTCGAGGCAGGGGGCCCGGCACTATCACCGCCTGATGGGACTTCACGGGATTAGCACCATAACGATTAATTTTCATCTGTGGCATCATGAAATGATAAAGTTACGTTGCACTTCTTTGTCAAGCCTGTGGCTCAGTACATCCGATTTCGACAAGCATTTGTTCGGGATGCTTTCCCTAGCCTTTGACTGTCCCCAGTCTACCTACAAGGCAGCAGGTTTGTACGTCGCTTTGTCTGGTCCCTCTCCCTTGACCTGTCCGACATGGGTGACCCTACCAGTAGCTGTGCTACCGTCGGCATAGCTCTTGGGGTCATTGGAACGCTCAAGCCCCTCTACCTCGTCAAGGTGGACGCACGGCAGAGGGGCCTTGCTATTCAATATCTACATGGACAGAATTTCCAAAGAAGCAAGTCTCGACAGAACAGATTCAGAAAATTTAGAACTCTTCACTCCAGATGAAACAACTGACCCACAGGGAATAAATGAACTTCTATTTGCAGACGATGAGTGCCTGTTTTACAGCGATGAGGGCAGACTACAAAATCATATTAATAATCTGAGTTCAACCTGCAGCAGATACAATATGAGTATAAACACAGCCAAAACCGAAGTAATGCAAGTTAGCAGATCGCCAGGCCCACTACAGATAAATAACACACCTCTGAAACAAGTTAAAGAATTTAAATATCTTGGAAGTATAATCACAGAAGATGGCAGATTGGACAGAGAAATCGAAATCAGATGTCAAAAAGCTAGTGCACTTACATATCAACTATCACTCTTACTGAAACATCCAAATATACCAATGTCCGCAAAACGACAGATAATAAACAACATATTCACACCAACCCTATGCTACCAATCTCAAACCTGGACTTTATCCAAATTACACCTTCGCAAAATCAACACCTGCGAAATGAGATGCCCGAGGAGAGCTGTCAACTTAACAATCCGTGACCGAGTAAGAAATGCTATTATTAGAAAGACTGTGGGATCAACACCGTGTGCCACATTTATTGAAAGACAGAAGATCAAGTGGTTTGGCCATGTCGTTAGAATGCAACATCAACAACTACCATCACTGGCCTTACATCAAAGATCATCTGCGACGAGATCACGAGGACGTCCAAGAAGAAAATGGATTGACGACATCAAAGACATTGCACAACCACACGGAATAATGACACTATCCAGTGTCGCCCACCGGGAGCTGGAACGCAAATTATTCCTCCCCACGACGCTTGACGGCAGAAGTAGAAGATGATGATGATGATGATGATGATGATGATGATGATGATGAGTTAGTTAATCCCTTGAGAATGGAACCATAGAGTTTCACAACAAAGCCAGCGTCCTCCCACCCAACACTAAATGTATATAGACACAGGATCCCCCAGCTCCCCCATGAAACAACAACGCCAATGACACACGTCTCAGCTGGCCGCGAAAGAAGGTGCTCAACGGAACATGTTTACAATCATCTCTTTGAAGCAACACCCCCAGGCCTTGCAAGTTTAGGTTTGTGGAAGATCAACATAAGGCCGTGTCCTGGATTAAGGCTGTTTGAACTGACGATCCCAGACTTGAGAACATCCTCCGGTGTATTTTCCATGTGCTGGTTTCTCTGTTTATTCCACGTTTCCTTTCAACACCAGGCGGTGGGGCCAGATTGTCCATATGTAAATAGCCAAAGCTTGCGTGTTATTTGGGTTGGCTCAGTTTGGTATGTGTTCTCGTGCGGGTGTTGGTAATGTTGGTAGCTCTTCAAGTGTCAAAATGGCGTGTTAGCGAGTGCGGGTAACAATGGCGTTCTCTTTCTGCTTAGACTGGGTAGAGCTGTGGATTTGTGAGAAGTATGTGTTGTGCAGCGCGCGCGCACACACACACTGTCCATCTCTTCATCTTCAAATGTCAATAAACAATAACATAGGCAATAGTAATAACATTGCGGCCAACAGCGAGACTCTGCAGCCCTTGATTGATAAGAAGAAGAAAGCTCTCTTAAGAAACAAGGAAAGACCAACGCGTAACACTCTGAGTGAGCTAAGGCAAGCTAGGAAGGATGTGCAAAAGGCTGCCAGGCAGTGTGCAAATGATTATTGGATCAAGTTATGTGAGTCCATTCAAATCGCAAGTGATAAGGGAGACATAAGAAGCATGTATGAAGGAATAAAGAAAGCCTGTGGTCCAGTGATCAAAAGAAGTGCACCATTGAAAACCTTGACTGGAGAAGTCATCACTGATAAGAAACAGCAGATGGACAGATGGGTAGAGCACTATTTGGAGCTTTACTCAAGTGAGACCAAACTAGCGGATAATGCCCTCAACGCCATAGAGGCTCTACCAACTCTTGACCACCTGGACACACTTCCCACCATAACAGAAGTTAAGTGTGCTATAAATGAACTTGCATCTGGCAAGGCTCCAGGTAAGGATGGGATTCCAATAGAGGTTATCAGGAGTGGGCAAGACACACTCACTATACAGATCCACCAGCTAATAGAGCTATGCTGGCGTGAAGGACAAGTCCCACAGGATTTCAAAGATTCAAGCATCATAACACTGTACAAGAACAAGGGCGATCGGAGCGACTGCAACAACTATAGGGGTATCTCACTTCTGTGTATTGTTGGAAAAGTATTTGCCAGAATTGTTCTGCGCAGACTTCAAGTCCTAGGAGATCAAGTCTACCCCGAATCACAGTGTGGCTTTCGACAGAACCGGTCTACCACTGATATGATATTCTCATTGCGACAAATGCAAGAAAAATGCCGTGAACAGAATCAACCACTGTTTATTGCCTTCATCGACCTCACAAAGGCATTTGATTTGGTCAGTCGTGAGGGTCTGTTCAATGCACTAAAGAAGATTGGCTGCCCACCAACTCTTCTGTCCATTGTGGAATCGTTCCACACAGGCATGAAGGGTATAATCAAGTTTGATGGTGCAACTTCTGAAGAATTTGAAATCAAGAGTGGAGTTAAGCAAGGTTGTGTACTAGCTCCCACCCTCTTTGGAATATACTTTTCACTTCTACTGAAATATGCATTTCGTGATCAGGATGGTGGTATATACATTCACTCACGCTCAGATGGCGGCCTCTACAATGCTCAGAGATTGAAGGCTAAGACCAAAATTAGGAGGGTACTGATCAGAGAGTTGCTTTTTGCAGATGATGCTGCAGTTACGACCCACTCTGAGGAAGAATTGCAATGTCTACTATCTGCATTCTCCAATGCTTGTTCTGAATTTGGTTTAACAATTAGCAAAAAGAAGACACAGATTATGTCACAAGGTGCACATGGGGTACCATCAATCTTTATTGACGACGCCGAACTAGAGATAGTAGACCATTTTACATATCTAGGATCGGTGGTAAATAGCAAATTATCCCTAGATCAGGAAATCAACATCCGGATTGGTAAGGCAGCAACAACAATGAACAGGTTAAGAAAAAGAGTCTGGGAGAACAGGAAGCTTACTGCCAAAACAAAAGTCCTTGTCTATCAAGCCTGTGTCCTTAGTACTCTTCTCTATGGCAGTGAAACCTGGACAACTTACTCACACCAAGAGAACAATTTAAACAGCTTTAATATGCGGTGTCTGCGAAGAATTCTTGGTATTAAGTGGCAAGACAAAATCACAAATACTGAAGTATTGGAAAGATCAGGTTGTGTGACAGTTTATTCCATGCTCAGTCTTCGTAGACTTAGATGGATAGGACATCTTAGGCGGATGGATGATGGTAGAATACCAAAGGATATCTTTTTTGGTGAATTACAGATGGGTAAGAGATCTCAGGGTCGGCCTCTACTACGATACAAAGATGTGTGTAAGCGGGACATGATTGATACAGGCATTGATAATGCACATTGGGAGCAAGTCGCCGCTGAACGTGTTGCATGGAGGGCAAATATCAGAAATGGAATAAAGTCAAAGGAGAAAATTATTGCAGAAAAGTCACACACCAAGCGTTTGAGACGTAAGATGGTGCATGATGGTGGAAATGACCACGTGTTCACATGCACCCACTGTGAACGGACATTTACAGCGCAAATTGGCCTTATCAGTCACACTCGCTACCGCCATAGTTAAAAGTTATTATGCCTTTTTAAAGCACAAACTATCGTCTGTCAAGACGGCAAGGTGCCAATGTGAGTAATAACATTATCATCAAGGCAGAAATAAGTAACCCCCAAGTATTCAAATCAATCAATCAATCAATCAATCAATCAATCAATCAATCAGCTAATCTCTTTCTCCTTCTCTCTGATTGTGATCGAAACTATCTATCTATCTATCTATCTATCTATCTATCTATCTATCTATCTATCTATCTATCTATCTATCTATCTATCTATCTATCTATCTATCTATCTATCTATCTATCTATCTATCTATCTATCTATCTATCTATCTATCTATCTATCTATCTATCTATCTATCTATCTATCTATCTATCTATCTGTCTGTCTGTCTGTCTGTCTGTCTGTCGATCCGTCCGTCCGTCCGTCATCTATCTATCTATGTATCTATCCGTCTGTCCGTCTGTCCGTCCGTCCGTCTTTCCGTCTGGCTCAAGTCTTAATCTTTGAAAATAAAATTCGTTCGATCGTTCTGTCTGTCTGTCTGTCTGTCTGTCTGTCTGTCTGTCTGTCTGTCTGTCTGTCTGTCTGTCTGTCTGTCTGTCTGTCTGTCTGTCTGTCTGTCTGTCTGTGGTCTCGCTGAGTGAAGAACAATCTGTTCTAATAGAAAGTGAATGTCCAATTCATTTCTTTTAGCTATTTAGCTGTTATAGTTACTATTTGTTGTTGTCCTTCATCTTATTGTTATTCTGAATGTGTCCTTACTGCTATCGGGGTGCTTTTCCCTGCCTAGTATGAGTTCCTCCTCGCATTCCAAGACAATAATTAGACTGTCAACTTCCCACATTGCCTCGATACCCTCCCGCAGAAAGAATCAACCATACCCAAGATTTCCCTTTGAGACAGAAAGAAAAATAAGATACCATCTTGACGGCCACGAGAACATAAAACAACATCAAATAAGTACTCGGGCTGGAGTCACCCTCGAGTTATCCTCGAGTATCAACTGCTGTGACGACGCCAGAATAACAACAGGTTGAGAGAGTATTTGCGAGTTGATCCTACTTCAGACGTCAGATGTATAGAGATGCAGACACAGAGTTGATTGTGGAGTCCCAGTTGACGCCCCAGCTCGTGGGAAATACCTCCACCGCAGGGACTGTTTCTACAGAAGGTATTACAGCGTCTGAATACTAAAGGCGAGTTCTGAGGTTCTTCATACATAACCTTTGGTTGTACCTTCTTCTTTTTTGTGCTTGTTGATGTCCCTTTTATGATTGCCCATATATTCTTCTACAAAGAGTGGCTTTTTTGAAAAGTTGTGTGTGCCCTGTTCTTTTGTGTGCATTTGCATTCCAAAGCTGGGTGATGAGTAATGTGATATGGTGAGTGAATGGGGACAGTGGAGATGTAAGTGTTGACACAACTGTAACACCCATTCACCCACACATCCCTCACCAACCCACATACACATTCCCCACCCACACAACCCCCCACCAACCAACACCCACACACTTCCAACCATCACTCAAACATCCCTCACCCACACACATCACCCACCCACCACACATCCCTTCACCCACCCACACATCACCCATCTACCCACACACAACCCCCCTCCACACACACATACATCCCTCACACACGCATCCCACCAGACACACACGCATGCCTCATACACACATGCTCACATCTAGACACATACATGATGCCTCACATAGTCACTGAAACTAGTATGAACAAACTCCCACACTTTACACACACATACACTGACGATTGTCGTGAGCATTCTCGCAAACATAAAAAAAATGGAGAAAAAATTGTACATATACATTGTGTAACGTAAAATTAGTGATGCAATTAAACTCTCTCTCTCTCTCTCTCTCTCTCTCTCTCTCTCGTTTTTTTTCTTACACACATACATACACACACACACATTCTCTCTCACACTCACTCATTCTCTCTCACTCACACTCACTAACTCTCACTCACTCAACACTAATGTACGTGTGTATGAAGAAGAAGAAGAAGAAGAAGAAGAAGAAGAAGAAGAAGAAGAAGAAGAAGAAGAAGAAGAAGAAGAAGAAGAAGAAGAAGAGTCGCCGGATGATAAAGCTACGGGAGTTGGCCTCCATATTCCCCAGTTTTAGATCAGCCCTTGCTACCCACCTGGGTACTTTACGAGCCTCCTATAACCCCACAACTGCCAAAAGTACCAGTGTTTTATGTCCCGTCTTTGGAAACTGATCGCCTGACAGGAGACAGTAACATTTCATCCTTGGCGCGCTTGTCCTCTAACGGCGACCACCAGGAGTTTCTTCCCAAGGCGACACTTTAATGTATGGGCACTCGGGTCCCAGTCGTGAACATTATATTACAGTCAAATTTATGGTGTTCCGTGCCGGCGAGTTGTCAGCGGTGTCCATTGGCTTGTATCTGATGTTGGCTTTTGTGTGCGTGCGTGTGTGTGTGTGTGTGTGTACGTGTGTGTGTGTGTGTGTGAGTGTGCGTGTGTGTTCCTGGGAGGTCGAGGAATGCATTCAGGGATCTGACAGTGGCATAAATAAATCTAAGGCAGTAGACAGTGGAGATGGGGGATGGGGGAGATAATGTGGGCATTGCCAGCCGTCGGCCATGTGTTTGATGCATGGCCAGAGAGTGTTTTGTTTTATTGTCTATTTCCTAGTCTGAGCATGTTAAGAACCTACTGTATACCTCCAGCTAACAGCAAACAGCACAACACCAGCAAACAGCAGTAAGAGATTACACATAAATTTCAATTGGGGACCCTTTGAGACCACTAAAACAGTTTGTCTATTTTTGTTTGTTTGTTCTATGCTGACGAAGGCTTTGGCCGTAACGTCCATTTTGTTTCTTGTTGTCGTTCTCTTGTAAAGCTCATAATCTACTTCTCGTTTTTCGGTGATTCATTCATTCCTAAGTAAATATGCAAGTATTGTTTGACGCTTATAGAAGTAGAGAGAATTAGAGACTAAAGGACAGTTTGAGAACAGCACAACATAAAACAAACAGCATTTAGAGCCTACAGCACAACACCAATAAACAGCATTAAGAATGTACAGCATAACACCAAACAACAGCATTAGGACAGTACAACAGAACACCAACAAACATTTAAAGAATACAGCATAACCCCAGCAAAAGTATTAACCGAGTGTGAGTACAGCACAACAATAGAAAACAACATTTAGAGAATACAGAACAACAGCAAACATTATTATGAGACTGTAACACAACACCAACAGACAACATTAAGAGCGCACAGGATAACACCAACAAACAGCATTAAAAGCCTACAACATAACACCAGCAAACAACATTAAGAGCGTACAGCATAACACCAAAATGCAGCATTAAGAGAGTACAACACAACATCAACAAACATAATTAAGAGCATACAACACAACACCAAAAGACAGCATTAAGAGCCTTTAGCACAACACCAACAAACAGCATTAAGAGCCTGCAACACAACACAAACAAATAGCATTATGAAAGTACAACCCAGTACTAACAAACAGCTTTAACAAAGTACAGCTTAACGCCAACAAACAAAGAAAAGTAAAATGTTGAGAACACACGACTTCCCTGCGGCAACATAGAGATGAGTGTCACCAACCACGCCACAATCCCCAAAGAAGACAATCAGTACTTCTGAATTTAAATGTTCCCAGTGGCACGAAATGGAATATTGCTTGGATAGCAAATCCATTGCGTGGAAAGTCCGAATCGAAAGCTCACCGTGTGGATGTCATCTGCAGACTGCATTCTTCTGGTTTCCAGAGGAACAGCCTATGGTGAACGGAAGGCCCAATATACGGAAGTGAGGCTAAGCAGCCATGTGCAGGATGTGACGATTCCTTAGGTGAGCCCAGTACCAGAGCGAGGTGTGTCGGCTCTGCAATTATGGAAGCCTCCTTGGATGGCGGGGAATGCCCATTATTGACCCCTGCCTTCCCTTGAGGACAGACCAGGATGTCTTTTGCTGTTCTAAATGGGCCAGCTGGGATGGGGGATAGCACCACAACAGTGAGAGTCAAACGTCCTACGAAACCCCCGGGAACATTAATCCGGTCAAAAAATGACCGCAGAAGTCGGATGTGCCGGCCTAACGATGCAAGAACACAGCTCTGCTTTATACAGACACACTGTAATCACGTCTGAAAAAAATTCTCCGGATGAACGCAGCAGAAGAAGAAGAAGAAGAATTTAAATATTAACAGATGTGAAATGGGACCAAGCGGTTTATAAACCTATGGCAGATACGGGAAGTCGTTTGAGACGATTAATCATGCCATGACATTCGATCAGTTAAGGAACAATGTTCAGAATATCGCGGATACAGAAACACAAATGCAGACATTGTACAGGATCCAAAATTGGAAGGGACCTGGCTGGTGAACAACCTCAGGTCTCGGACACTGGGAGACATTGACCATGCTTAAAGTCACAGTGGCTGGGAAAGACCAGTGATGGCAGACCTGGTTTATGGAAGAAGAGGCGGTGGTAGAAACTGGACGCTGGACATTAAAGACACCTTGAGAATACACAATGTGGGGGTACTGGCCACGGATTGAAATCCTCAGCGGGCTGTGTCTAGGACGATTTTCGATAATGTCCTGCCACATGATCTTCCATTCACCCCGCTGCAATAAACAATCATTTTACTCTGTGTTCCCGACCGTTACGTCCAATCCCCGATTTACAACCATGCCGTCTGGGGATATTCGCAAGATTTACATCCCCTCAGACAGTAGTTATCAAGGGGGATTTTCTGTAGTACTGTTTCATTCTAGTACCGTTGGGCGTGGCTGAATTGTAGAGTGCATGATTACAATCATGGAGGGCTTGAGCTCCATTGCTATCTGAGAAGTATCACTAGAGACTATACACCATAAAACATAACTGGAGGTTTTTTTTAGTCACAGGTATTGTCAATGTGGTTCCTAGTCACACATAATGTCAGCGAGGCTCCTGTCACACATGTCAGCGAGGCTCCTGTCACACATGTCAGCGAGGTTCCTGTCACACATGTCAGCGAGGCTCCTGTCACACATAATGTCAGCGAGGTTCCTGTCACACATGTCAGCGAGGCTCCTGTCACACATAATGTCAGCGAGGCTCCTGTCACACATGTCAGCGAGGCTCCTGTCACACATAATGTCAGCGAGGCTCCTGTCACACATAATGTCAGCGAGGCTCCTGTCACACATGTCAGCGAGGCTCCTGTCACACATAATGTCAGCGAGGCTCCTGTCACACATATCAGCGAGACTCCTGTCACACATGTCAGCGAGGCTCCTGTCACACATGTCAGCGAGGCTCCTGTCACACATAATGTCAGCGAGGCTCCTGTCACACATAATGTCAGCGAGGCTCCTGTCACACATGTCAGCGAGGCTCCTGTCACACGAAATGTCAGCGAGGCTCCTGTCACACATAATGTCAGCGAGGCTCCTGTCACACATGTCAGCGAGGCTCCTGTCACACATGTCAGCGAGGTTCCTGTCACACATGTCAGCGAGGCTCCTGTCACACATAATGTCAGCGAGGCTCCTGTCACACATGTCAGCGAGGCTCCTATCACATATAATGTCAGCGAGGTTCCTATCACACATAATGTCAGCGAGGTTCCTGTCACACATAATGTCAGCGAGGCTCCTGTCACACATAATGTCAGCGAGGTTCCTGTCACACATGTCAGCGAGGCTCCTGTCACACATAATGTCAGCGAGGTTCCTGTCACACATGTCAGCGAGGCTCCCTTCACACATAATGTCAGCGAGGCTCCTGTCACACATAATGTCAGCGAGGTTCCTGTCACACATAATGTCAGCGAGGTTCCTGTCACACATAATGTCAGCGAGGCTCCTGTCACACATAATGTCAGCGAGGTTCCTGTCACACATGTCAGCGAGGTTCCTATCACACATAATGTCAGCGAGGTTCCTGTCACACATAATGTCAGCGAGGTTCCTATCACACATAATGTCAGCGAGGTTCCTGTCACACATAATGTCAGCGAGGTTCCTGTCACACATAATGTCAGCGAGGTTCCTATCACACATAATGTCAGCGAGGTTCCTGTCACACATAATGTCAGCGAGGTTCCTGTCACACATAAGTCAGCGAGGTTCCTGTCACACATTTCAGCGAGGTTCCTGTCACACATAATGTCAGCGAGGCTCCTGTCACACATAATGTCAGCGAGGTTCCTGTCACACATGTCAGCGAGGCTCCTGTCACACATAATGTCAGCGAGGCTCCTGTCACACATGTCAGCGAGGCTCCTGTCACACATAATGTCAGTGAGGCTCCTGTCACACATAATGTCAGCGAGGCTCCTGTCACACATGTCAGCGAGGCTCCTGTCACACATAATGTCAGCGAGGCTCCTGTCACACATATCAGCGAGACTCCTGTCACACATGTCAGCGAGGCTCCTGTCACACATGTCAGCGAGGCTCCTGTCACACATAATGTCAGCGAGGCTCCTGTCACACATAATGTCAGCGAGGCTCCTGTCACACATGTCAGCGAGGCTCCTGTCACACGTAATGTCAGCGAGGCTCCTGTCACACATAATGTCAGCGAGGCTCCTGTCACACATGTCAGCGAGGCTCCTGTCACACATGTCAGCGAGGCTCCTGTCACACATGTCAGCGAGGTTCCTGTCACACATGTCAGCGAGGCTCCTGTCACACATAATGTCAGCGAGGCTCCTGTCACACATGTCAGCGAGGCTCCTGTCACACATGTCAGCGAGGCTCCTATCACATATAATGTCAGCGAGGTTCCTATCACACATAATGTCAGCGAGGTTCCTGTCACACATAATGTCAGCGAGGCTCCTGTCACACATAATGTCAGCGAGGTTCCTGTCACACATGTCAGCGAGGCTCCTGTCACACATAATGTCAGCGAGGTTCCTGTCACACATGTCAGCGAGGCTCCCGTCACACATAATGTCAGCGAGGCTCCTGTCACACATAATGTCAGCGAGGTTTCTGTCACACATAATGTCAGCGAGGTTCCTGTCACACATAATGTCAGCGAGGCTCCTGTCACACATAATGTCAGCGAGGTTCCTGTCACACATGTCAGCGAGGTTCCTATCACACATAATGTCAGCGAGGTTCCTGTCACACATAATGTCAGCGAGGTTCCTATCACACATAATGTCAGCGAGGTTCCTGTCACACATAATGTCAGCGAGGTTCCTGTCACACATAATGTCAGCGAGGTTCCTATCACACATAATGTCAGCGAGGTTCCTGTCACACATAATGTCAGCGAGGTTCCTATCACACATAATGTCAGCGAGGTTCCTGTCACACATAATGTCAGCGAGGTTCCTGTCACACATAATGTCAGCGAGGTTCCTGTCACACATAATGTCAGCGAGGTTCCTGTCACACATAATGTCAGCGAGGTTCCTATCACACATAATGTCAGCGAGGTTCCTGTCACACATAATGTCAGCGAGGTTCCTGTCACACATAATGTCAGCGAGGTTCCTGTCACACATAATGTCAGCGAGGTTCCTGTCACACATAATGTCAGCGAGGTTACTGTCACACATAATGTCAGCGAGGTTCCTGTCACACATAATGTCAGCGAGGTTCCTAGTCACACATAATGTCAGCGAGGTTCCTATCACACATAATGTCAGCGAGGTTCCTGTCACACATAATGTCAGCGAGGTTCCTATCACACATAATGTCAGCGAGGTTCCTGTCACACATAATGTCAGCGAGGTTCCTGTCACACATAATGTCAGCGAGGTCCTATCACACATAATGTCAGCAAGGTTCCTGTCACACATAATGTCAGCGAGGTTCCTATCACACATAATGTCAGCGAGGTTCCTGTCATACATAATGTCAGCGAGGTTTCTATCACACATAATGTCAGCGAGGTTCCTGCCACACATAATGTCAGCGAGGTTCCTATCACACATAATGTCAGCGAGGTTCCTATCACACATAATGTCAGCGAGGTTCCTGCCACACATAATGTCAGCGAGGTTCCTGCCACACATAATGTCAGCGAGGTTCCTATCACACATAATGTCAGCGAGGTTCCTATCACACATAATGTCAGCGAGGTTCCTGTCACACATAATGTCAGCGAGGTTCCTGTCACACATAATGTCAGCGAGGTTCCTATCACACATAATGTCAGCGAGGTTACTGTCACACATAATGTCAGCGAGGTTACTGTCACACATAATGTCAGCGAGGTTCCTGTCACACATAATGTCAGCGAGGTTCCTATCACACATAATGTCAGCGAGGTTCCTGTCACACATAATGTCAGCGAGGTTCCTGTCACACATAATGTCAGCGAGGTTCCTGTCACACATAATGTCAGCGAGGTCCTATCACACATAATGTCAGCGAGGTTACTGTCACACATAATGTCAGCGAGGTTACTGTCACACATAATGTCAGCGAGGTTCCTGTCACACATAATGTCAGCGAGGTTCCTGTCACACATAATGTCAGCGATGTTACTGTCACACATAATGTCAGCGAGGTTCCTGTCACACATAATGTCAGCGAGGTTCCTGTCACACATAATGTCAGCGAGGTCCTATCACACATAATGTCAGCGAGGTTCCTGTCACACATAATGTCAGCGAGGTCCTATCACACATAATGTCAGCGAGGTTACTGTCACACATAATGTCAGCGAGGTTACTGTCACACATAATGTCAGCGAGGTTCCTATCACACATAATGTCAGCGAGTTTCCTGTCACACATAATGTCAGCGAGGTCCTATCACACATAATGTCAGCGAGGTTCCTGTCACACATAATGTCAGCGAGGTCCTATCACACATAATGTCAGCGAGGTTCCTGTCACACATAATGTCAGCGAGGTTACTGTCACACATAATGTCAGCGAGGTTCCTGTCACACATAATGTCAGCGAGGTTCCTGTCACACATAATGTCAGCGAGGTCCTATCATACATAATGTCAGCGAGGTTCCTGTCACACATAATGTCAGCGAGGTTCCTGTCACACATAATGTCAGCGAGGTTCCTGTCACACATAATGTCAGCGAGGTTCCTGTCACACATAATGTCAGCGAGGTTCCTGTCACACATAATGTCAGCGAGGTTCCTGTCACACATAATGTCAGCGAAGTTCCTATCACACATAATGTCAGCGAGGTCCTATCACACATAATGTCAGCGAGGTTCCTGTCACACATAATGTCAGCGAGGTTCCTGTCACACATAATGTCAGCGAGGTTCCTGTCACACATAATGTCAGCGAGGTTCCTGTCACACATAATGTCAGCGAGGTTCCTATCATACATAGTGTCAGCGAGGTTCCTGTCACACATAATGTCAGCGAGGTTCCTGTCACACATAATGTCAGCGAGGTTCCTGTCACACATAATGTCAGCGAGGTTACTGTCACACATAATGTCAGCGAGGTTACTGTCACACATAATGTCAGCGAGGTTCCTGTCACACATAATGTCAGCGAGGTTCCTGTCACACATAATGTCAGCGAGGTTACTGTCACACATAATGTCAGCGAGGTTACTGTCACACATAATGTCAGCGAGGTTACTGTCACACATAATGACAGCGAGGTTCCTGTCACACATAATGTCAGCGAGGTTCCTATCACACATAATGTCAGCGAGGTTACTGTCACACATAATGTCAGCGAGGTTTCTATCACACATAATGTCAGCGAGGTTACTGTCACACATAATGTCAGCGAGGTTCCTATCACACATAATGTCAGCGAGGTTCCTATCACACATAATGTCAGCGAGGTTTCTGTCACACATAATGTCAGCGAGGTTCCTGTCACACATAATGTCAGCGAGGTTCCTATCATACATAATGTCAGCGAGGTTCCTGTCACACATAATGTCAGCGAGGTTCCTGTCACACATAATGTCAGCAAGGTTCCTATCACACATAATGTCAGCGAGGTTACTGTCACACATAATGTCAGCGAGGTTTCTATCACACATAATGTCAGCGAGGTTACTGTCACACATAATGTCAGCGAGGTTCCTGTCACACATAATGTCAGCGAGGTTCCTATCACACATAATGTCAGCGAGGTTACTGTCACACATAATGTCAGCGAGGTTCCTGTCACACATAATGTCAGCGAGGTTCCTATCATACATAATGTCAGCGAGGTTCCAGTCACACATAATGTCAGCGAGGTTCCTATCACACATAATGTCAGCGAGGTTACTGTCACACATAATGTCAGCGAGGTTCCTGTCACACATAATGTCAGCGAGGCTCCTATCACACATAATATCAGCGAGGTTACTGTCACACATAATGTCAGCGAGGCTCCTATCACACATAATGTCAGCGAGGTTCCAGTCACACATAATGTCAGCGAGGTTCCTAGTTATATTGTGAGTTTGCTAGTCAAACAGCAGGGTTGCTAGTGACACAGCCAGGTTAATACTCACCAAAACTATGTTTGTCAGCGAGTTTGCTAATCACACAGCGAGTTTGTTAGTCCCAGGTAACATCAGCAAGTTTGCACACAATGACAATTTGCTTTCGTCTAAATTTCTCGAAGTTCCAGTTGCACTAGAGATGTGGCGTCTGCGTGTAAGTTTCAGTGTGGTCATATTGATATGTTTTCTGTCTGTTGAGCAAAATCAAAGTGCTGTAATTTGCGGATACCTGGTTATGGGGACCCAGAACACCAAACAAACCGAAGGTCGAACCACTAACCACATGCCAGAGCCAGAGGGATTCTGTGGACCACTTTAGGCTCAGAAGTCCACATATGGGACACCAGCTATATCAAACAAAAAATGAAAAGAAAAAAAAAAGAAAAAGAAAATCGCTGTGAGATAGTTGTTGAACCTGTATCTAACTTTGACTGATTAGCGTAGAATCATACCGCCCACTGCTAACTTTGTTTTATGATTGTAGCGGAGTTATATCGCCAGCTGCTAACTTTGTTAAGTTATGATTGTAGCAGAGTTATATCGCCCGCTGCTAAGTTATGATTGAAGTAGAGTTACATCGTATGGCTTCTCTGTGTGTGTTATTTACATGAGGGGGTGGGGATGGGGGAGGCCACCAATGCAATGGCTAACTACTGCCTGATCTTAACAATTTCACTCTCCGAGAGATCTTTAATCTCCGTCTCATTCTGTTGTCCTTACATGCATGGAAAGGATATCTTCCTCAACTTACGTAGTTTCTTAATATTTCCCACAGCTAGCGTCACAATGCCGGTCTCCCTGGCAAAGGATTTTAAGGACGTTGTTCGTAATCCAGTATATTCAAGTAGGAAACATAGCTACGCGAGTTTCGGCAGCGGATCGCGTCGCGCTGGTTACTTACGGAGGTATGCGAGCCGGTCGTTCAGAAATCAATGGCAAAGTACTGAACGTAAAACTTGCCAAGACATCAACAGCAGCTGAAAAATGATGGTGTTGACTGCAATATCCTGTAAAGGATATGCAACCCAAAAAAAAAAAAAGTCACATTCCCAATCCTAGGCCAGAAAGGAATGTTGAATTACTAAGCGACTCCTCCCCTCTGTGAACGCGTAAAACTGAATAATCAAACTTAGTGGCCGACTCTCTCCCACTTTGATAGCTCCCCCCTCCCCCCTCCCCCCAAGAGATCAAAGCTTTTTCGACTCCCGATGTCTACACAATGAGAACATTGACATTTATAATGTGGACAATGTCTACACAATGAGAACATTGACATTTATAATGTGGACAATGTCTACACAATGAGAACATTGACATTTATAATGTGGACGATGTCTACACAATGAGAACATTGACATTTATAATGTGGACGATGTCTACACAATGAGAACATTGACATTTATAATGTGGACGATGTCTACACAATGAGAACATTGACATTTATAATGTGGACGATGTCTACACAATGAGAACATTGACATTTATAATGTGGACGATGTCTACACAATGAGAACATTGACATTTATAATGTGGACGACTCAACGGTTGCTAATTTTACCAGCCCACACAAACGTGCTTCCTCTTCACAACAGAAAACCCCGAATGACCTAATTAATAAACGTTATTGATTAGCCGCCCTACTTATTCATGTCAGGCGATCACTCACCGCGCCTCCAACTTCCCAATCACCATCAAGCCTGGCATTCATACACGTCACGCAAAATAAACGACAGACATGTCTCATTAATAATTATTGACAAAGTCCCATAAATCACAGGGGCCCAAACTCTCATGGCTGATCGTGGACACGTTACACGGGTTACAAATCACCAACCATCAGTCAGCCGGGCCTGATTGATCGGCCAATTGTTGTTAATTAGTCGTTAATTAATTATACGTGTTGTTTTCCGTGTATTTTTTTCGGTCACAAAATCATGTTAAATTTAGTTGCATGTCCTTTACAGGACATCGCATTCACACCCCGCATTCAGTAGTTTGACATTGCTACCTCAACGACCGTCACCCAAACCATTTCATAAAAAAAAACAATGCAAGGCGGTCTGTTGCCAAATCGCTCGCAGTTGTTTTTCGAACGCGGTATGCGGGATCACGAACTTGCGTCCGTAAGACCTTCGCCACGGAACAGTACGAAATCATGCGAACATATACAAGGCTAAAGTTAGTCACAGGTACTTTACATGAGGTGGCAATCAACCCCAGCATTTCCTGGCTGTTTGTGATTGACCCGGTCAGTCCTGCTGTGTGGCAGTGAATCATGGAATGTACATGAATAAATTAGCAAGAACTTCGAAGCAACAGAGATTTGGTTCCTGAGACGAATGTTGCGAATTCCTTAGACTGCCAGAGTAACTAACAACTGTCAACTGTTTAAAAAAACACAACACATACATACAATCCTGCATGCATACTTACATCATTTACCCAAACTCTCACAGTTATGCACCCTTTGACCACCCCCTGCTCTTGCAGTCTCTCTAGACCAGTGGTTCTCAACCTTTTTTGGCCCATGCCCCCCTCTTTACCATATGTTCAGAACGTCATCCCCCCCCCCCTCCTTTCGAATGTCCTCCCTATAAATCCCCCTCCCACCCTTACACAGTATACATAAAAATGGAAGCTAAATTTAATAACACATTCTAGAACGAGTCTAGACATCTACATAAAACGTGATTTGTGGGTCTACTTACGTTATAAAACGAACTTCATTAGGGCGAGAAGTACAGAACCGTAAAATTTAGAAGGAAAAACAATATAAAGTAACTGGTTCTTGTATTAATGCGATCTTGAAATAATCTTAAATTCCCCCCCCCCCCCCCTGGAAATCCTAAAATTCCTCCCTGGGGGAGGGGAGGGGGAATTCCCCACCACTGCTCTAGACTATAACAGTCTATCTGTTCTAAAAAAAAAAAAAATCTGAATTGATCACATTCTCCCAGAAGCCCTTCACCACATCTGCTTTATCATGCATCAAATCACCGCTTAATGATGCGACACCAGCCAATCTGTCTGCCTGTTCATTGCCAACCACCAGAGTGTCCGGGAGAAAAAATGCGTGCGGAAGTTGGACCGTGTGGCCAAATGGCGTCAAACCACAGCTTGGTGGTCAGTAAACACAAGACAAAACACATCTGTTTCATGTGGAATGAACGAACGAACAAAGGGTCACAAATACGGCATGCAGGCCCGTCTTACAATCGGCCCTTCAAATCATTCATCGTTCTTATATCAATGATCTGTTGCGTATGTTACATTCACGTTAAAAAAAAAAAAAAATACAGTGTTAAATCAATGTTGTAAACATAAAGAATGGATATTACTATGTTATGAAATAGGCAAGCAGGCCTATATTTCCACCTCTCTCTCTCCCTCCCTCTCTTCGCGCTTTCTCTCCCCCACTCTCTCCCCTTCTCTTTCATGCCCATATATCCTCATCCATACATAAAGCAAAACACACACTAACACTCGTTCCCACACACATACACATAATAGACGCATACACACTTCCACACACGCACATAACAAATAGTAACACAGTCGTACATCCACACAGTCACACACCCACACACATTTCCTTACACACACTTCCTTGCACACATACCCTCTCACAATCACACTAGATGATTCACTCATTCTTACTTTCTCTCTCTCTCTCTCTGTCTGTCTCTCTCTCTCTCTCTCTCTCTCTTTCTCTCTCACCCAATCATTCACAAACTCACGCACGCATACACACACCCCCTCACACAATCACTCAAATCAATAGACATAAAATCTTACACTTTCACACACACACACACACACACACACACACACACATACACACACACACACACATACACACACACAAACACAAACACACTGACAACTGCCGTGAGCATCCACACAAAAATAGAAAAAAAATGCGTTGTACATATGCATTGCGTATCTTGAAGTACATTAATGCAATGCAATAAGATAATAGCAGAGGGACAAAGAACAGACACCGAGCTCTTGAAATCGGATGCCCAAACGTGAGCATTCAGTCATCTAGTGAGCACTGGAGCGTGTACACCGACAAACAATGTTCGTATCGGCGGTATCGATCACCGAAAACCTCGTGTAGCGATCAACCTTCATCAATCTTCGATTATCCTCCTCTCACCGGAATAATTACCTCTCCTTGATGTATTACCTCCCCAGAGTTAGTCATGTGTCGGCACTTGATGGAGCACTTCTTAACTGCACATGTCGCCTTGTGATGTTGAGCGCCTTCCCACTCCAGGGCAACATTACAAGTTCGGTGCCAAGTTGGGCGCCTTGGCAATCCAGGGCGACATTACACATTCAGTGCCAAGTTGAGCGCCTTGGCACTCTAGGGCAACATTACAAGTTCGGTGCCAAGTTGAGAGTTGGGTTAACATCACAGCAGAACATAGATATCATCGGCATGTTAAAATTGGCTGCATTTCCTTTGCACGACGTCGCAATTAACCTCAGCATGTTTTTACAGTTTCTGAGTTACTAGGCAAGTTTAGGTTCAGTAGTTCGCCATTGTTTTCTGAACGACCAAAGCCTCAGTAATATGCTCCCAAATTAGACGTAGCAGATGTCCAATCCTCAACTCGGCGTGGTAGTGAATTAGGAAAGGTACTCGCTGTCTCTAAACCACGACATCGGAATAATTGCAAGGAACACATGCTCAGAAAGGAAGGCTGTATACATCCCTATCCCCCCGCCATCCTTCCTTGATATTACATGATTGTGTAGGCTGCACCAGTAAACAGCCGTTCAGCGAGATCAGCGGTGAGATTACCTTTGTCATACATGGCAATCTTTGTCGGAATACCTTTACTACGGCGAGTTATCTACCATGGGAATACCTTTTCCACCCAGGGTTACCCACCGTAGGAATACCTTCTCCACCCAGGGTTGTCTACCGTGGGAATACCTTTACCACAGCGGGTTATCTATCGAGTTAATACCTTTCCCACCCAGGGGTATCTACCGTCTGAATACCTTCACCACGGCGGGTTACCTACCGAAGAATACCTTTTCCACCCAGAGTTGTCTACCGTGAGAATACCTTTACAATTAAGGGTTAACTACCGTGGGAGTACCGTTACCCTGCAGGGTTGTCTACCGTGGGAATACCTTTACAATGCAGGGTTGCCTACTGTCTGGATATCTTTACCATGTAGGGTAATATACAGTGTGAATACCTTTACTACGAAGGGTTGTCTACAGCGGGAATACCTATACCATGAAGGGTTGTCTAAAGCAGAAATACCTTTACCATGAAGGGTTGTCTACAGGGGGAATACATCTACCACGAAGGGTTGCCTGAAGGGCAAATACCTTTACCATGAAGGGTTGTCTAAATCGGAAATACCTTTATCACGAAGGGTTGTCTACAGCGGGAATACCTTTAACATGAAGGGTTATCTACAGCGGGAATACCTCTACCATGAAGGGTTGTGTAAATCGGGAATACCTTTACCACGAATTGTTGTCTTTAAAAAAATGTTTGCATATCCTTTACATTACATCGCTGTCAACATCAGCATCTTTCAGTTGATTGTTGATTTCTTGGCAAGATTACGCTCAGTAGTTTGCCATTGCTTTCTGAGCGACGGGCTCACATACCCCTATGTTACCGACGCGGTTAGAACCGCTACCGATTCTCGCCGTCGCCACGTTACTCACGAGAGTATACGGGATTATGGAGAAAGTCGCTAACACCTAGGCCAGGGAGACGGCCGAATTGTTGTCTACAGCGGGATAAATACCTTTACATGAAGGGTTGTCTACAGCGTAAACACCTTTACCACGAAGAGGTGTCTACTGTAGAAGAAGAAGAAGAAGAAGAAGAAGAAGAAGAAGAAGAAGAAGAAGAAGAAGAAGAAGAAGAAGAAGAAGAAGAAGAAGAAGAAGAAGAAGAAGAAGAATTTTAAGATTAGGTAATAGTAATACTTAATGATAAGGTAACAGTAATACAGTGTGTTTATAAAGTCTCACATTTTTTGCACATCCCTTACAGGACGTTGCAGTCAACATCAGCATTTTTTCAGCTGCTGTTGATGTACTAGGCAAGATTACGCTCAGTAGTTTGCCATTGCTTTCTGAGCGATCGGCTCACATACCCCGTAAGTTACCAACGCGGCGAGAACCGCTACCGATTCCCGCGTAGGTTACGTTAGTCACGAGAATATACGGGACTACGGAGAAAGACGTTAACACCTAGGCCACGTTCTTGTGATTTGAAAGCACAATCACATTTGATAGCACCGTCACCTTTGATAGCACCGTCACATTTGATAGCACCATAACATTTGATAGCACCATCACATGTGATAGCACCATCACATTTGATAGCACTATCACATTTGGTGAGTCGAGCCGCCAAGGAGGAATGGGTGGCCACATCCTCCTTCACTTTGGCAAGCGAGGAATCCCATTCCCTTAAAATGTTCAACTAATCGCTGTATGGTGGGAAAAGATCAGAAATGGAATAAAAACAAAGGAGAACATGATTGCAGATATGTCTCACTCTGAGCGTGTGAGACGTCAGATGGTAGGAATTGGTCTGATCAGTGACATCGCCGCCGCCATGGGTTGCAGTTATTGTGCCATTTTTGAAGCACAATGTAATAGACTATTGTATATCAAGGCGGCAAGGTACCACAGTATGCAGGGACGTAACCTAGTCATTCTAATGTCAATCAATCAATCAATCAGGTGCCGTCTCCACAATGAAGGTTGGCTGCAATGGATCTCCAACACTGTCTGTCTCTCGCCTTGACTGTACATTCTGTCAGGCTGATGTTCGTCCATCTCTTGATGTTATCCTCCCACTTGTACCGTTGTCTACCTCTTGCTCGCTTGCCCTCAACCTTGCCTTCCAGTATGATTTTTATAAGAGTATCATGTCTTTTAACGTGGCCGAAATATTTCACTTGCCTCCTCTTTATTTCTTTCATCAACTCTCTCTTCATTCCCAGTTTTTCTAGAACCTCTGCATTTGATTGTTTTTGTTTCCATGAAGTACAACATATTCTTCTGTATATCCACATCTCCAGGGCTTCTATGCTACTTTCTAGTGACATTTGAGGTCAGTAACATTTTGAAATTCTAATGACATTTGGTCTCCCTGGCCTAGGCGTTAGCGACTTTCTCCGTAATCCCGATATCCACGTGAGGAACGTAACTTGCGCGAGAATCCGCAGCTGCTCTCGCCGCGTTGGTGACTTACGGGATATGTGAGCCGGTCGCTCAGAAAGCAATGGCAAACTACTGAGCGTAATCTTGCCAAGAAACCAACAATCAGCTGAAAGATGCTGATATTGACATCGATGTCCTGTAAAGGATATGCGAACCAAAAAAAAAACAAAAAAGACTTTTGATGTCAAACGTGTACGGTGATATAATGGTATGTCATGTTATCACACTCCACCTCCTTGCACCCCGGGTATTCTCATGGATGCTCAGTCTTGCGATGTAGCAGCCATCTCCAAGAACCTCTTCTCACTGTTTCCAGGACATGGCACATGACCAGGCTTCCCACAAGCAACCCGCCACATTTCAGTCCATCGAAACTCAATCTGGCGTTATTTGGCGTATACAATGAGGAAGATGAATCAGCACTCTGTGAGTGATATTCTCGGTACAATCCCTGCCGCTTTTACTTTCCCAGCCACGTCCTAGTACCCGTTTTATGTTGGGTCCACCTGAAATCTCAGGTAAATTTTTAAATATCCGCCCAGACGCATATTCATTCCCAGAACCACCGGAGACAGGACAAGCGTCTGGACGCTACAGCGACATGCCCTGGTAAATGTTGAGAACCACTGATCCAAGAAATGTTCTAGCCGACACTCGTCAAACAACGCGTCCTGGAAACCATCATAAATATCCCCCAAACAAAGTACGCCGGCCCCGACACACCATTTGTGAGCGGCTGACTTTTAATATTCCTGATAACAGCAATTACGTTTGTGACCTAGGAAACGCCGCCATCAATCAGCCACTTGACAGGTAAATCACCCGCACGATCAGACTAGATCAAAGGGCTGCCATTCATCGCTGGTAATGTACCCCGCCTTATGGCAAGTCTGTAGTCCATGCTTCTCTCTGCGTATTCGATTACACAAATAGTATTCCGTTGAGTGGTTACTTAACTCATTTCCCGCGTGACACCGTGAAAAACAATGCCAAGAGGATACTTTTAACCACGTAAGGACCATATTTATCAACTGACAGTGCATTTATGGTCCTAGCCCCATATTTTTTTGACAGATTCGTGCCTGTTTAATTTCTGGTACTGTTTACGTACCAATGGTTTTTATTTTTTAACGATTGACCTTGTCCTGGAGTCATGTCGTAGGTAAATCGCATTCCTGCCTCCGAGGTTGTGGGTGGGGGGAGGAAGTGTGGGTGCGGGGTGAAGTGGCGAGGGGGTGGGGGGGGGGGGGGTTAAACTCAGGACAGTCAGGCAGACAGATGTTCTCGTTAGCCATTGGGCTGCAGTAGATACTGTTTAGCGACCCTTTTTGTACGGAATGTCTGTTTATAGACATGATTTGTTCGGTAGTGGTGTTACTTCTGTTTATAGATGATGATTTGTTCGGTAGTGGTGTTACTTCTGTTTATAGACATGATTTGTTCGGTAGTGGTGTTACTTCTGTTTATAGACATGATTTGTTCGGTAGTGGTGTTACTTCTGTTTATAGAGGTGATTTGTTCGGTAGTGGTGTTACTTCTGTTTATAGACATGATTTGTTCGGTAGTGGTGTTACTTCTGTTTATAGAGGTGATTTGTTCGGTAGTGGTGTTACTTCTGTTTATAGAGGTGATTTGTTCGGTAGTGGTGATACTTCTGTTTATAGACATGATTTGTTCGGTAGTGGTGTTACTTCTGTTTATAGACATGATTTGTTCGGTAGTGGTGTTACTTCTGTTTATAGAGGTGATTTGTTCGGTAGTGGTGATACTTCTGTTTATAGACATGATTTGTTCGGTAGTGGTGATACTTCTGTTTATAGACATGATTTGTTCTGTAGTGGTGTTACTTCTGTTTATAGACGTGATTTGTTCGGTAGTGGTGTTACTTCTGTTTATAGACATGATTTGTTCGGTAGTGGTGTTACTTCTGTTTATAGACATGATTTGTTCGGTAGTGGTGTTACTTCTGTTTATAGACGTGATTTGTTCGGTAGTGGTGTTACTTCTGTTTATAGACGTGATTTGTTCGGTAGTGGTGTTACTTCTGTTTATAGACGTGATTTGTTCGGTAGTGGTGTTACTTCTGTTTATAGACATGATTTGTTCGGTAGTGGTGTTACTTCTGTTTATAGACGTGATTTGTTCGGTAGTGGTGTTACTTCTGTTTATAGACATGATTTGTTCGGTAGTGGTGTTACTTCTGTTTATAGACGTGATTTGTTCGGTAGTGGTGTTACTTCTGTTTATAGTCGTGATTTGTTCGGTAGTGGTGTTACTTCTGTTTATAGACATGATTTGTTCGGTAGTGGTGTTACTTCTGTTTATAGACATGATTTGTTCGGTAGTGGTGTTACTTCTGTTTATAGACGTGATTTGTACGGTAGTGGTGTTACTTCTGTTTATAGACATGATTTGTTCGGTAGTGGTGTTACTTCTGTTTATAGAGGTGATTTGTTCGGTAGTGGTGATACTTCTGTTTATAGAGGTGATTTGTTCGGTAGTGATGTTACTTCTGTTTATAGACGTGATTTGTTCGGTAGTGGTGTTACTTCTGTTTATAGACGTGATTTGTTCGATAGTGGTGTTACTTCTGTTTATAGACATGATTTGTTCGGTAGTGGTGTTACTTCTGTTTATAGACGTGATTTGTTCGGTAGTGGTGTTACTTCTGTTTATAGACATGATTTGTTCGGTAGTGGTGTTACTTCTGTTTATAGAGGTGATTTGTTCGGTAGTGGTGATACTTCTGTTTATAGAGGTGATTTGTTCGGTAGTGATGTTACTTCTGTTTATAGACGTGATTTGTTCGGTAGTGGTGTTACTTCTGTTTATAGACGTGATTTGTTCGGTAGTGGTGTTACTTCTGTTTATAGACATGATTTGTTCGGTAGTGGTGTTACTTCTGTTTATAGACGTGATTTGTTCGGTAGTGGTGTTACTTCTGTTTATAGACGTGATTTGTTCGGTAGTGGTGTTACTTCTGTTTATAGAGGTGATTTGTACGGTAGTGGTGTTACTTCTGTTTATAGACATGATTTGTACGGTAGTGGTGATACTTCTGTTTATAGACATGATTTGTTCGGTAGTGGTGTTACTTCTGTTTATAGACTTGTGCTTAGACTTCTGCTTATATCCGGTCTCCCTAGCCAAGGTGATAACGACGTTGTTCGTAATCCCGTATATTCACGTGGGGAAAACAGCTGCGCGAGATTCGGCAGCGAAAGAATAAAGAAGAGAAGAAAGACTACAGATAAGTTAACTCTACATCACTGGGTAGGAGAGAGAAGACTACAACCTTAGGGTAGAAGAAGACACGTTTCACGACACCCCCCCCCCCCTCCCCAACCTCACTATGAAAAGCAAATTCTGTGGTATATAACATACCACTTCTGGGTGTCTAAAACAATAACATTCCCCACGGAGAAACATCAAACAAAATTAGAATCTGACCATCAGAAGTGGTGCCTGCAAATAAGAAATATGCTGTACACGTCAGAAAAATAAAAAGAACAACTCGAACTTCATCCAGCGATTCAACGCCTGATAAGGCTAGCGTATTTTCACACCAGATGGCGCTCGGATGAAATTAATAATCGTGCATGACTAATAGAGCGTTTAGAATTCATAAATAAGGCAATTAATCTTCCAACGCGCCCTGCATGTAACATAATAGCTGATGTAGGATGGTTACGTCGGCCGACTTCTAAAGGGGTCGTAAACTATGCACGTTATTCCCTAGGTGTATTCACAACCGCTTCGCTAGTCTATTCACGCTAATATTTACGATTGCCATAACTCCAGATCTCGTGGAGGCTTTCAAATAACACAAGTGCCCAACAGACGTTAATATTTAGTTCCTTGCTGGTGCATTGTTAGCAAGTTTTAACAGTTTATTGAACCAAAAGACAATCATTGTTAGGGTCTTAAATGTCCTGGCAAGCTGGATGGTTGTGGGAAGCTCTTTAGAAAAACTTGGGCTGTTAGTATCTTCTGATGGGCCATAACATGAATCGTAATTGCTGTCCCGTGGGGCTTTAATCTCTTTCTATCACAGTTTGGTGCGCTTTGGGGCCAAGGCGGGGACACTAGCAGAAGCAATAACCGTCTGAGCTGACTGATGGATGGCTCGATCACGCAGCATTGCAACCAGGAATTGTCCAGCGAATCAAAGACGACTGGATGGATCTAGACTGGGAATCCGAGATTCTGTCTCTGCGTCGTTTCAATAAATTCCCACTGCTGACGTAAATCTGTCACCATTCGTCAGGGCGTGTCGGAGAGTGGCTGAGAATTCATATCGTTTCGCTTGAGAAGTGAGATGTACATAATGTCCATACAGATATGTTGGAGTAGGGAATGGCGGGAGCGCTTGAAAAGTGAGACGTACATAATGTACATACAGATATGTTGGAGTAGGGAATGGCGGGAGCGCTTGAGAAGTGAGACGTACATAATGTACATACAGATATGTTGGAGTAGGGAATGGCGGGAGCGCTTGAGAAGTGAGACGTACATAATATACATACAGATATGTTGGAGTAGGGAATGGCGGGAGCGCTTGAGAAGTGAGACGTACATAATGTACATACAGATATGTTGGAGTAGGGAATGGCGGGAGCGCTTGAGAAGTGAGACGTACATAATATACATACAGATATGTTGGAGTAGGGAATGGCGGGAGCGCTTGAGAAGTGAGACGTACATAATGTACATACAGATATGTTGGAGTAGGGAATGGCGGGAGCGCTTGAGAAGTGAGACGTACATAATATACATACAGATATGTTGGAGTAGGGAATGGCGGGAGCGCTTGAGAAGTGAGACGTACATAATGTACATACAGATATGTTGGAGTAGGGAATGGCGGGAGCGCTTGAGAAGTGAGACGTACATAATGTACATACAGATATGTTGGAGTAGGGAATGGCGGGAGCGCTTGAGAAGTGAGACGTACATAATGTACATACAGATATGTTGGAGTAGGGAATGGCGGGAGCGCTTGAGAAGTGAGACGTACATAATGTACATACAGATATGTTGGAGTAGGGAATGGCGGGAGCGCTTGAGAAGTGAGACGTACATAATATACATACAGATATGTTGGAGTAGGGAATGGCGGGAGCGCTTGAGAAGTGAGACGTACATAATGTACATACAGATATGTTGGAGTAGGGAATGGCGGGAGCGCTTGAGAAGTGAGACGTACATAATATACATACAGATATGTTGGAGTAGGGAATGGCGGGAGCGCTTGAGAAGTGAGACGTACATAATATACATACAGATATGTTGGAGTAGGGAATGGCGGGAGCGCTTGAGAAGTGAGACGTACATAATATACATACAGATATGTTGGAGTAGGGAATGGCGGGAGCGCTTGAGAAGTGAGACGTACATAATGTACATACAGATATGTTGGAGTAGGGAATGGCGGGAGCGCTTGAGAAGTGAGACGTACATAATATACATACAGATATGTTGGAGTAGGGAATGGCGGGAGCGCTTGAGAAGTGAGATGTACATAATGTACATACAGATATGTTGGAGTAGGGAATGGCGGGAGCGCTTGAGAAGTGAGACGTACATAATATACATACAGATATGTTGGAGTAGGGAATGGCGGGAGCGCTTGAGAAGTGAGACGTACATAATGTACATACAGATATGTTGGAGTAGGGAATGGCGGGAGCGCTTGAGAAGTGAGACGTACATAATATACATACAGATATGTTGGAGTAGGGAATGGCGGGAGCGCTTGAGAAGTGAGACGTACATAATGTACATACAGATATGTTGGAGTAGGGAATGGCGGGAGCGCTTGAGAAGTGAGACGTACATAATGTACATACAGATATGTTGGAGTAGGGAATGGCGGGAGCGCTTGAGAAGTGAGACGTACATAATATACATACAGATATGTTGGAGTAGGGAATGGCGGGAGCGCTTGAGAAGTGAGACGTACATAATGTACATACAGATATGTTGGAGTAGGGAATGGCGGGAGCGCTTGAGAAGTGAGACGTACATAATGTACATACAGATATGTTGGAGTAGGGAATGGCGGGAGCGATGTTGCTAGCACGCTTTCGTACCGACCCGATGGTCGTATATTCCACTCCTAACTAGGGCGGGTTTAAAAAAAAATAAATTAATATGGCTCCGAGATCGACGTCGTCAACATAGGGTACCAGAAAATCTGATGAGAAGTAAAGGCGGGAGACATGACATTGGCCACATAACCCATCGAATGCCGACATGTCTTTGAAACTAACGTGCTAGCACCATATACCCAACGGAATCCGCGGTGACAGAGTGAGTAGCGCGCTCACCTGCCGGTCTATGGTCCTGTGTTCAAATACCCATAGAGGTACAAATTGTAAACAAATTTTGGGCTTCATTATAGACTCAACCTAAAGTGAGTACCAGGAGATTTTGTGGGAGGTAAAGGCCGGTCGGCGTGACAGTGACCCCTTGACCTTTCTAGGACAGACTGGGCTATACAAATATGTGGCTTGACCTTTGTTAAACATACACCCAGCACGTCTTCCGGCGTGGGTTAGGTAGCGTGACATGCTAAGACTGTCGGCCGGTCAGATAGCAATGGCAAACTACTGAACGTAAATTACCTATTAAATCACAAACATGTGTAAACAGAAAGACATGTTAGTCAGTGTAAACTTACCGTGGTAGATAATTAACATTACTGTGTGACCATGTATATATTTCAGCTTGAAGGATTTATCTAGTTATTTTACTTTATGTTGTGTGAATTCTGCAGTATAAACCTGACGAGATGCAGCGAAATATGCCAAGCAATAAATCGTGCAATCCCCCTCTGCTGTGTGTCCACCGTGACGAGGTAGAGGGGCTTGTGTGTTCCAATGACCCCAAGAGCTATGCCGACGGTAGCACAGCTACTGGTAGGGCCACCCATGTCGGACAGGTCAAGGGAGAGGGACCAGACGAAGAGACACACAAACCTGCTGCCTTGTAGGTAGACTGGGGACAGTCAAAGGCTAGGGAAAGCACCCCGAATACATGCTTGTCGAAATCAGATGTACTGAGCCACAGGCTTGACAAAGCAGTGCAACGTAAAACCTGCTGCCTTGTAGGTAGACTGGGGACAGTCAAAGGCTAGGGAAAGCATCCCGAATAAATGCTTGTCGAAATCGGATGTACTGAGCCACAGGCTTGACAAAGCAGTGCAACGTAACTTAATTCATGATGTCACAAATCAAAATTAATCGATATGGTGCTAATCCCGTGAAGTCCCATCAGACGGCGATAGTGCCGGGCCCCCTGCCTCGAGGGGGTCCACCCATGACTACTGGTGGTCACCTTCCCCTGTGCTGTGGAGTCAAGGCACAGAGGAGTAGGTTAAGAGCTATTGACCAAATACCCCGGACACTCAACATACTACAGTGGAATGGCGAAGGAGTTTACAAGAAGAAAGACTCCCTAACACAGCGTCTTCATAAAGATAGAATAGATGTGGCATGCATTCAAGAGACACACCTCAACGCCAATCACAAATTCTCAGTCAGAGGATATCAGGCCACACGTTTTGACCGCGAAGGACACAAAGGAGGAGTTCTAATACTTACACGAAATACAATACCTTGCAGCGAAGTATCTGTGATCTCTGACAACCAAACGGAAATTATAGGTGTTGATATAATGATAAAGGACGTGAAAATAAGAATCTACAATCTGTATAGCCCAGCAGATAAGGACCTTACACTCTCAAACATGAAAATAACTGACACAAACTGCATTATTGTCGGAGACTTTAATAGCCGTTCAGAAAGATGGGGATACCCAGATACTGACAAAAGAGGAGATGAATTGGAGGACTGGGAAATAGACTCAAATCTCCATCTACTCAACAAAGCGGATGACACACCGAGCTTCTACTCCAGAAGATGGCTTACCACTTCTACTCCAGACTTAGCTTTCTGCACAGGAGACATCCTCCACAAAATCGATCGCCATGTGCTGGACCAATTAGCAGGTAGTGACCACAGACCAATCAAGCTTGAAATGAATATGGAGTATGTTCCACAGGAGCAAAAGCCCTTGCCCCGCTGGAATTACAAACGAGCAGACTGGGACAGATTTGCCATACTAACAGACAAATATTGTGAAAACATAAATACACGATATGGCAACATAAAGCAAATGGTGGAAAGTCTAAACAGAGCGATAATACAGGCAGCCACTGAGTCCATTCCTAGAGGAGCGAGGAAAAATTACAAACCATACTGGACTGAAGAACTACAAAGTTTGGAGGACAAAGTTGAAGATGCCAGGAAGACAGCAGAGAGAGAACAAACAATTGAAGCGAACATCTCTCTCAAAGCCATCTCAGCAAAATATAAAAGAACAGTAAATCAAACAACAAGAGATTGTTGGAGGGAAAAAACAGAAAACCTGAATTTTGACAGGGATGGAAACAAACTATGGAAACTAGTGAAAGCCATGAACAATGAAGGACCTAGAAACAAACAAATAACAATTAAACAAGGAAATGCCTTGCTTACAGGAAAAAAGGCTGCAAATGCACTAATGGAACACTATGCAAATGCAAACCACATTGATATTACAACCGAACAGAAGAAAGCAATCAAA
Source organism: Cepaea hortensis (assembly GCA_963921405.1). NCBI lineage: Eukaryota > Metazoa > Mollusca > Gastropoda > Stylommatophora > Helicidae > Cepaea > Cepaea hortensis. The sequence goes on along the minus strand of OY992876.1, from coordinate 6,293,765 downwards.
GACAAACAGATACATCATAGAAATACAGAGACAGCAGCAGAATATATGATGGCAAATCTAACAATGGAAGAAATGGAACAGGCAATGAATACCCTAAAAAAGAAGAAATCACCAGGAAAGGATGGAATCACAAATGAAATGCTAATAGGACTAGGCACCAAGGCAAAGAAGAAACTACTAGCAGTCCTAAATAACAGCTGGAAGAGAGGAATAGTCCCACAGGCATGGAAGGAAGCTATACTAATACCAGTCCCAAAGAAAGGAAAAGACCTGGAAGAACCAAATGGCTATCGACCTATCAGTCTACTTAGCTGTGTAGGAAAATTAATGGAACGCATTATCAATGGCAGGCTAACATGGCATCTGGAAGAAAACAAACTCTTAACACCACACCAAGCAGGATTCAGAAAGTACAGATCCACTGAAGATCAAATAACCTATATAGCTCAGGAAATAGAGGATGCCTTCCAAGACAAAAAAAGCACACACTAGCAGTCTGGATAGATTTAGAAAAAGCATTTGATAAAGTATGGAAGGAAGGACTGAAAGTAAAACTGCAAAAAATGCATGTTTGTGGAAAAATGTATAAATGGATCAGCCACTACCTTGAGAACAGAACTGCCAGGACAAAAGTACAAGGACAAACAAGCAAAATGATGCTGTTGGAGCAAGGTGTCCCCCAAGGAGGAGTTCTTTCACCAACATTATTCCTAGCATATATAAATGACATCACAGAAAATTTTCCAGCCAGAGTACACACATCCTCCTTTGCAGATGACCTAGCCATATGGACATCTGAAAAATATATTAGTACAGCTAACAGCAGAATACAGCAAGCCTTATTAGCGCTAGAGGACTGGTCAAAATCATGGCTAGTGAAGATAAGTGAGGAGAAAACAACATGCACAGTGTTCTCCCTCTCAAATAAAACTCAGCAACCTAAGCTGGTATTGAATGGGAAAATATTGCGCCATGAAGAAAATCCAAACTATCTAGGAGTCACCTTTGATCGTCGCCTGACATGGAAGACACAGGTTGAGAAAAATCGAACAAGAGCAAGGCAGAGAATGGCAGTCATGAAAAAGCTTGCTGGTACAACATGGGGAGCAGATGAGAAAGTTCTCAAGAAGTTATATACTGGACGGGTGAGGCCAGTACTGGAATATGGCATTGCAGCTTGGGCAACAGCAGCTAAGTCAAACTTTAACAAAATAAGTAGAGTCCAAAACCAAGGAATGCGAATCATAACTGGAAGCCTGAAGACAACGCCTATTAATGAACTAGAAAAGATCACTTGTTTACAACCAATGCAGGATAGAAGAGATAGCAGAGCCCAGCAACAAGCAGAAAAATTTAGAAGATTGACAGACCACCCTATGTACAACAGATTTAATGGTTTTGGAAAGGGAAGACTGAAGCGTAGCAACTTTGTAGAAACTGCAAAACGAAGGATTAGGGCAGATCCTATACTTAACATATCAACAGTCAAGCCCATTTACAATGCACACAAGTTCCCAGCTTGGAGACAGCAGCAACTGCCTGAGATGATAGAAAACATTCCTGGTATTGAGAAAAAGAACACTCAGCATGAAACCGAAAGAAGAGAAATAACCCTAAACTACATAAAAGAACATTACCCAAGCAGGAATTGGACCCATGCATATACAGATGGATCAGCCAAAAATTCAATAGAGAATGGAGGAGGAGGAATTCTTCTAAATTAAAAAAATGGAGTGAAAAAAAAACACATTCAATGGCAACTGGAGAATTTTCAAGTAACTTCAAAGCGGAGGTAGAGGCTCTGAAAACTGCAGCAGAAATGCTCCTGATGGAGGAAAATAAAGAGAAGCAAATAGCTATCTTCACAGATGCAAAGTCAGCTGTCTCAATACTGAAGAGCAATAACAGCACAGAACTAGCTGACCTACGAGCAACACTCCATGGTCTATGCCAGAAATCCAAAAAAGTTGTAATACAGTGGATCCCATCACATTGCAGTATACCTGGAAACGAAGAGGCTGACAGACTGGCAAAAGAGGGCGGACGACTACCACAGCCTGACATAGACATAACCTATAATGAGGCAAAGAGGTTGATAAAAAGCACTTATAGAACCAAATGGGAATCAGAGCATCCAGGCCATCAGAAGGATGATGCATATTACAAACTCGACCGAAGAGAACAAGTAGCAATCTTCAGACTCCGCACAGGACATAACAGGCTGAAATACCACTTGTTCAATAAACTAAAGATAGGAGATACCGATGAATGTAATTGTAGAACTGGAAAAATGACAGCAAAACATTTGCTGCAGGATTGCCCAACGTATGCAGAACAGAGAAAGATATTTTGGCCCACACCTGCTTCATTTGAGGACAAGCTCTATGGAGATATCAACAAGCTCAAGTTGACCGCAGCTTACTTTAACTACATACAGGTTGACATTTAAAGGTGCATGAAGATCCAGAGGCATGAAATGGAATATTGCTTGGATAGCAAATCCATTATGTGGAAAGTCCAAATCGAAAGCTCGCTGTGTGGGCTTCATAAAAGGTGGAAAAGTGTCCTAGTGGCACGAAATGGAATATTGCTTGAATAGCAAATCCATTACGTGGAAAGTCCGAATCAAAAGCCCATTGTGTGGGCTTCATAAAAGGTGGAAAAGTGTCCTAGTGGCACGAAATGGAATATTGCTTGGATAGCAAATCCATTACATGGAAAGTCTGAATCGAAAGCTCACTGTGTGGATGTCATCTGCAGACTGCATACTTCTGGTTTCCGGAAGAACAGCCTATGGTGAACGGAAGGCCCAATATACGGAAGTGAGGCTAAGCAGCCATGTGCAGGACGTGACGATTCCTTGGGTGAGCCCAGTACCAGAGCGCTATGTATCGGCTCTGCAAGTATGGAAGCCTCCTTGGATGGCGGGGAATGCCCATGGTCTGCCCCTGCCTTCCCTTGAGGGCTGACCAGGATCTTTGGCTGTTCTATATGGGCCAGCTGGGATGGGGGATAACACCACAACAGTGAGAGTCAAACGTCCTAAGAAACCCCCGGGAAGGTTAACCCGGTCAACAAATGCCCGCAGAAGTCGGATGTGTCGGCCTAACGGCGCAAGAACGCAGCTCTGCTGTAAACAGGCACAACGCAATCACATCCGAAAAAAACAACTCCGGATGATCGCAGAAGAAGAAGAAGAAATCGTGCAATCTATTGTTTGTGTCTTCGTTATTCAAATTCACTACAGGTAAACATTGTTTTGAAAATCACAACCAACCAATATATGCCGGGGTTGTTGGCGTCGCCCTGCAAGGAACTTGCAATTAACTTTAATTATAAATATGTGATCAAGGTTAACTGTTGTGTTGATTTTCATTGATTTGGTTTAAGAGTGGACATCACAACATTCCGGACTATCTCCGTCTCCTGCAGTACATGTCTTCAATGTGCACATGCTGATGATTGCACAGACACACTGATGTAAACAATTTTTCCTGTTTATGTTTGAATTTTATACTCACATGTTCTAATTTCGGGTTTTTCTTTAGATCTTGCTGTGTTGTTCCCGAAGAAGTTCAATATGATGGAAACGTCCATTCGTTGTTTTGTGGTGTAACATATTTTTATCTTACGTTATCTTCTTTTTCTTTTCGTTCATCCGGAGTGTTTTTTCAGATGTGATTGCGGTGTGTCTGTTATGCGCCCTTGGGCCGAAACCCGTAGGCCAACACATCGACTTTAGCGTGCATTTTTGACCAGGTAGCATTCCTGGGAGACTCTCACTTTTGTGGCGCCATCTACAACCATGCTGGCCAGGGTGGAACGGTCGAAGACAACGGTCATCCCTCAAAGGAAGGCAGGGACAGTCCATAGCATTTTCCGACATCCAAGGTTGCTTCCATAGTTGCAGGGCCAATACATAACGCCCTGGATCTGGGCCACCGAGGGAGATCGTCACGTCCTGCTCATGGCTGCTTTAAATCCTCACTTCAATATATTGGTCATTTCGTTTCCCCGGGTCATTCCCGCACAAACCAGACAGGTCTGCAGACGGCATCCACTCAGCGAGTTTTCGGACATGTGCTTGTTGTTGCGCCCATCAGAGCTTTTCCAGGCTCAACAGACATTCGGAAAACTACCCAGTCAGAGCTGTTCCGAACAAGAGCGGCATTCGGAAACTAGGTAGTCAGAGCTGTTCCTAGCACGAGAGACATTCGGACGAGATATTTCACTCGGACGTAATTGCGTAGTGTCAATTTTTAGTTTGCCACCCCTAGGACGACACTTCCGACTTCCAGCGGGCATTTTTTAATGAGGTTAGCCATCCTCTGGTTTCGAGGCACGTTGGACTGTTGTGATGTCGCTAACATCTCAGCTGGTCAAGATAGAACGATGAACGACATCGTGGTCGGCCCTCAAGGGAAGGCAGGGGCAGACCATGAGCATTCCCTCGCTATCCAAGGAGGCTTCCATAATTGCAGAGCCGGCACATATTGCTCTGTGACTGAGCTCACCCGAGGAGTTGCCACGTCCTGCTCATGGCTGCTTTAGTTCCTCACTTCCATGTGTTGGGCAACTCGTTTGCCACTGATCGCTCAAGCACACACCAGGGACGGTCAGACTGCATGCGACACCCACGCTTTTGACTTCGGACCACGCAATAGGTTCGCTCGCCGTGCGTTCCATTTTGCGTCATTGAGACGTTCTTCCACTTTTGTCTACACTCTCTATGAGATAGATACAGTTTTCGCAGCCACTTTCTTCGACTGGGGCACTTTTGACTTTTTGTACTCGCTCACGAGGTAGGCTACTTGTGCTGCCGGATCAGCACCTTACCTTCGTGCAGCGGTGAACGAGAAACGGCCTGGCCTCTCATCCGGGAGTCTCTCATATCCCCCAGCTGAGAGCCTTCGAACTTCTATCAGACCTGAGCATGTAGCTTGCTCAGTATCACGCCTTTATTTTCCGAGAGGTGGCTATCGGCCCGGCTCTCAGGTCCGAGGGTTTGTGGCTTAGAGGCGTTCAGCCACAGCCCTCGACAGGGAGCCTTTAGTGTTTTGTCCGGACCAAGAACTTCTGTCTTCGTGCGCTTATTTAAATTTTAGACTGCTATCCTCAGTCTCACCTGCAGAGCAGCAGGTTGTGTCTCTCTTAGTCTGGTCCCTATCCCATATGCTGTCCGATATGTAGTTTTTCACCCATCGGCAAGCACATGGGGTCGATGGGACACGCAAGCTCCCCCACCACGGCAAGGTGGAGACACATCGGGGGAGATCTTACGTTATTATTATCATTGTTATTTTCCACACTGTGATTCCCCTTTGCCGGATTTACATTCATTGTAAAGTATTTATTATTTCTCACTTTTTCGCAGGAGTTACACATACCTAATTATTTTTCATTTTGTAAACGTTAATTTAGCCGGCCTCCCTGGTCTAGGTGTTACACGACTTTCTCCGTAATCCTGTATACTCTCATGAGTAACATGACGTTGCGCGAGAACCGGTAGCGGTTCTCTCCGCGTCACTTAGGGGTATGTGAGCCGGTCGCTCAGAAAACGATGGCAAACTACTGAGTGTAATCTTGCCAAGAAATCAAAAATGAGCTGAAAGATGCTGATGTTGACAGCCATGTCCTGTAAAGGATATACGAAAAAAAAAACACGTTAATTTAAGTGGCGTTAATCCCAACTTCCGTTGGTCAAATCCTCATAAAGCGAGTAGCGCCTGCATAGAAAATATCCCAACTCCGAGGAATGGTTTATAGTGACCATGCATGTCCGAAGCTCTTGACCACATGTGTAGTGTTGCAGTGTATATATATATATGTATGTGTGTGTGTGTGTGTGTGTGTGTGTGTGTGTGTGTGTGTGTGTGTGTGAGCGTTTACCAGCTGGTGGATATCTCAGTATACATAAAGCACCATAGGTTTATTTCTGAGCAGCTTATCTGTGGATGTTTGTCTAACGAAAAGTCAACGTTTAAGGCTGAATGATCGGTGTAGAGAGTGAACACACCAACTCGCCATCAGAGCACAGGAAGTTTAAGTTCGAGCTCTCTTAACCTTTCGGCCACGCTGATCTCAGCACGGAATGAGAGGACAGAAATCCCGTTGAGCAGGACATAACATGCTGAGAATTTCACATATACTACATCATGGATTTATGAAGAAAGTCTTGACATTCCCATCTCCTCACCTTCGATCAGAGACTCGCGAGGGCTGTCCACTTGGTACTTGGTGTATCGAAGAGTCGCTGAGATTTGGTTCCAAACATGAAAGACCCGCTGAAAAATGCTGTAAGTGAAGTGTTAAAACCATCAGGGCTGAGTGCACGGAGGTATAGTGGCCAGTATTTCTCTGCCATAGCGAGCGATGAGCTCAGGTATCGAAGTCTAGCACCATCTCGCCCATACCATAGTTAATGGAGCTGCCTAACCGCCACGCCAACAAACCCACCCGTAAATCCAAGGGCTACAGGAATCATGGTAACTACTGGCTACATTAGCTAGACCCTTGCGCGTTCAATCCCTAGAAGATGCTGAGGCAGCGGGTTCAACCCCTACACGATGCCGAGGCAACGGTTCAACCCCTTATACTAAAATGTTGACTTCTCGTTCTTGACTTGAAGGCGTAAATTACAAGTACTTCAGAAGTCGGAGTAGGACACTGGCAATAAGGAAAAGCTGAGTATTACGCAAAAATCTGTCCAGTGTACTAGAAGAATACAGTCTACAATGATTTATGATAACTGTTGATTGTCATTGTTGATGATTTATGATGTAGACAAACGTGTATGGTCTACGCTTGAGTTCAAAGCGAGAAAACTAAAAAGAAAAAGCAAAAAAAAACAACAACAACAACAACGTAGGTGACAAAGATGAAAGTGAAAGACAGGCAACAACAATAAACTATAAACACGACATGGTCTTGTACAACACACATCAGCGAAGATAATGCGTAATTTGAAGAAGACAACAAAACAACAGCAATAATTCAGATAAGATAAGGACAAGCTGGGGATAATAAGCTGAAGATAACCATCAACCGCCCAAGATTAGAATGATGGTCGCAAGATGAATGATGGGCGTAGCTTGTTTATATCCCGACACGCTTGCAAATCAAGGACTCATCACAACAGATCATCTGACAGCTGAGATGTCTACAGATTGGATGGAGATTTAGGAAGTCAACGAATTATTTCTGACGACCTCATAAAATTACTGGTCCTAATACTGTTTTATTCTGTTTCTATTGTTCCGCCGTTGGAGAGAATCGTGGTCTCTATCACAGAGGCATTGCACGCTTGGAACAAACATGAAGAAGAAGAAGAAGAAGAAGAAGAAGAAGAAGAAGAAGAAGAAGAAGAAGAAGAAGAAGAAGAAGAAGAAGAAGAAGAAGAAGAGGAAGAGGAAGAAGAAGAAGAAGAGAAGAAGAAGAAGAAGAAGAAGAAGAAGAAGAAGAAGAAGAAGAAGAAGAAGAAGAAGAAGAAGAAGAAGAAGAGGAAGAAGAAGAAGAAGAAGAAGAAGAAGAAGAAGAAGAAGAAGAAGAAGAAGAAGAAGAAGAAGAAGAAGAAGAAGAAGAAGAAGAAGAAGAAGAAGAAGAAGAAGAAGAAGAAGAAGAAGAAGAAGAAGAAGAAGAGGAAGAAGAAGAAGAAGAAGAGGAAGAAGAAGAAGAAGAAGAAGAGGAAGAAGAAGAAGAAGAAGAAGAAGACTAACAACGAAAATAACAACTGCAGCAACAACAATAACTACAACGCAAACAACAGCTACAATAACAACAATTAAAAAAAAACATCAACGACTGGCTAATACCATAGCAAATAAGCGACATAGTTGACAATTCGTGTGAACAACAAAGATGAGCCGTTCCCAGGCCGCGATGCTGCAACTGGCAATCAATGTCCAGCCTGAGATTATTGACCGCATTCACCCTGGGACTTGTTGATGTCCGTCACTAGCAACCGCTGACAGTAACAACTGTCTCCGGTGACGGCAACTGTCGACATTTCACTTAACATATTTCAGTTCCACGAACAGAATATCGGTGGAATAAGAAACATGGGAAAGGATGGAAAATATTGTCATTCGAAATATTCGGACACATTATATGTTTCTTATATTCACACATGCACCAACTGTTGTGTTGACATTCTGGCAACGGCCTGACATGAATGCGTGCTGCTGGTTTGTAGGGACTGCTGCCTGTTCCACTTTTCACATGGGGCAGTGAGGGGAATTTAGTGTTATACTCACTGGCACAGGAACAGAGCATTATTGGGTGACTCTTTGAGTGCAACCGCTACTAACGGCTAACTAACAAGCACAAATATGCGCATGCGCACAAGCACACACGCACGCACACACATAGATTAAATAATAGGCATGACAAGAAGTTTTTTTTTCACAATCAGCCCGCGTGGACATACTCACATGTAAACAGATTGAATACAGCCCGCACAGGAACGTACAGTGAAACCTAGGTTTTGGTCGATAATCCGTCCGTAAAACAATCCACGAAATCCGAAACCGACGAAGACCGAGGCAACCATTTCCATATGAATTAATGTAAATCCTATTAATTCGTTCTAGACACTCCATAATACATACCAAAAACACATTTTATAGATACTAAATGTAGTGTTTAATACTATTTTTTAGGCCCCAGACTTGTCCGAACTTGCACCTTCGCCGTGCCTACTAACACTGAATATGCCAGTGCGCCTCTTGAAACCATCCTCTACTGAACTTTAAATCACTAAGTACACTAGCGCATTTTCTTAATGAGATCTGCATACAACAGTCTGACATTTTCAAATATGATTGCCTCCGAAACAGAATCGCCATCTAACTGTTTTTGATTTATCCAAATTAATAATAACTGTTCGACATCTTCAATTGTTTGTCATCTCTGTTTCGTTAGCACATTCAAGCCTTTCTCTACATTAGCCTTCTTTATTTCTTCCTTTTTCGCCACAATGGAACTGATCGTGGATGGCGACTTCCCGTGCATGCGGCCGATTTAAGCAATCTCAATGCCTATTTCGTTTTGTTCAGTGATTTCCTTCTTAAACTTGATCGTCTTCAAGAGCTTCTTCTTCGAAGGGCTGCTGGATCTCGAAACTTTCATTAACCCCATGATTGAGTTAACAGGAAAAAGTTAACTGAATAGCAAGTTATGCTCACACAACGAGAAACAACTCCAAACTGAGCAGAAGAACGCTAGGGTCCTTTTTTTTTCGCAAAATTAACTGCGAGGTCCCTTGGGCATGTCGACGAAATCCGAGGCGATCGACGAAAACCGAGACATATTTTTCTCGGAAAAAAATCTACGAAAACTGAAATCGACGAAAACCGAAGGCAAGGAAAACCGAGGTTTTACTGTATGCCACATACACCTCACATAAATAGAGATGTACGGACTCACAAGTACGTATATCACAAACACCTCACATAAACACAGTATGGACGAATCATGCATACAGACATACAGAAATACATACATACAAAAGTCACGCTGATCTCACCCACCTACCTACCTACCTACCTACATACCTACCTACCTACCTACCTACCTACCTACCTACCTACCTCCCTACTTACCTATCTACCAACCTACCTACCTACCTACCTCCCTACTTACCTATCTACCAACCTACCTGCCTGCCTGCCCACCTGCCTGCCTGCTTGCCTATCTACCTACCTACCGATTTACCTACCTACTTACCTACCTACCTTCCTGCCTGCCTACCAGTCTAACTACCTGTCTACCTATTTATTTACCAACCAACCTACCTACCTACCTGCCTATCTACTTACCTACCTACCTATCTACCTACATACTTACCTACCTAGAGCACCTACCTACTTACTTACCTACCTATCTACTTACCTGCCTACCTATCTCACTACCTACTTACCTGCCTGCCTACCTACCTACCTACCTGCCTACCTACCTACCCACCTATCTACCTACCTACATAACTACCTGCCTTCCTACCTACCTACCTACCTACTTACCTACCTACCTACCTACCTGCACACATACACGAGTGTTGCATTGCAAAAACAATTTAGCATATGATGGGGAAAGACAGAGACAGGAAGATATAAAGAAACAGAAAGAGTTGAGAGAAATAGAGAGAGATAAAGACTGTGCTATACACTGCGAGGGCGATAGAAAGATGGAGAGAGAAAGACAGAGAGATAGAGAGGTGAAGAGACAGAGATTGGAAGAATGAGAAAAATAAAGAGATAAATGTTGAAAGACAGAAAGAGAGAGATAGAGAGAGATAAATAGAGGGAGAGAGAGAGAGTGAGAGAGAGAGAGACAGTGAGACAGAAAGACAGAGAGATAGAAAGAAAGCCCAATTCAATTAACACATCTCGCCACAACCGAGAATCGATCATCCAATACAGTACTCGCTAACATACGCTACCCAACTAAACCACTCGTGTGTCTGATAGCTGAATCCATAATCTCATACATCTTCCTTGTAATGCCTTATTACTAGGATCAACCAAGAGGTCGAATCAAACGCACTTCTGAATGTCAACATGTGACATACGAGACATGTCATTTGTCAGGGCCGTGGATCAGTGTCGCTGTCTGCCTGCTGACGTGAATACATGACAAGGTAAAGTCAGGATGTCATATGTCAAGACAGTTTTATTGACAGGCTCCCAACAAGTTAGCAGGAACATGACATTTCAGCGCCGCCTGTTCGTCAGACTAGAATCTTTCTGCCTGCGTTGTTGTCGTTGTCATTATCGTTAACATCACCACGATCACGACAACTATCATCATAAACATCGGTTGAACATAAGTGTAGTTATCATGGTCGTTTTTACCGTCATCATCATCGCCATTTCACCACCACCACCACCATCACCACCACCACCACCACCACCACCACCACCACCACTACTACTATTACTACCACCACCACCACCACCACCACCACCATCACCACCACCACCATCACCACCACCATCACCACCACCACCACCACCACCACCACCACCACCACCACCACCACCACCACCACCACCATCACCACCACCACCACCATCACCACCACCATCACCACCATCACCACCACCACCACCATCACCACCACCATCACCACCACCACCACCACCACCACCACCACCACCACCATCACCACCACCACCACCATCACCACCACCACCACCACCACCACCACCACCACCACCATCACCACCACCACCACCATCACCACCACCATCACCACCACCACCACCACCACCACCACCACCACCACCACCATCACCACCACCATCACCACCATCACCACCACCACCATCACCACCACCACCACCACCACCATCACCACCACCATCACCACCACCACCACCACCACCACCACCATCACCACCACCACCACCACCACCACCACCATCACCACCACCACCACCATCACCACCATCACCACCACCATCACCATCACCACCACCACCACCATCACCACCACCACCATCACCACCACCACTACCACTACTACTATTACTACCACCACCACCACCACCACCACCACCACCACCACCATCACCATCACCACTACCACCATCACCACCACCATCACCACCACCACCACCACCACCACCACCACCACCATCACCACCACCACCACCACCATCACCACCACCACCACCACCACCATCACCACCACCACCACCACCATCACCACCACCACCACCACCATCACCACCACCACCACCACCACCATCACCACCACCACCACCACCACCACCACCACCACCATCACCACCACCACCACCACCACCACAATCATCTTCATTATTATCATCAGCACCACCACCACTAGCACTACCAACATCTTAATTATTATCATATTATCCCCATCACCACAACTACTATCGTTATCATCGTTATCACCATCGTCGCCATCATCATCATCATCATTTTCACCATCATTATCATTGTCATTGTTATCACCAACTGAGAACCCTTATGTGGAGAGAATGGTATGGTGGGGGGGGGGGGGGGACGGGGGGATTTTGGCAAGAGGGGTTTTGGACGAATCTCAAAACTGAGAGGGAAGACCAGGAAAACTATATATATTATATATATACAACTCTTCGCTGGCTGTTGAACGAGGGACGGAGCACGCGTGGGAATGTCCTGGGTGCAGTGATGTCGGCTCTTAGCTAAACTCAACTTATCTGTTATCATCATCGTCGCCATCATTAACATCATCATCATCGTCACTATCATCACCATCACCACCACCATATACCAGCAGTATCGTTATCATCATCATCATCATCATCATCATCATCATCATCATCATCATCATCATCATCATCATGATCAAGAGAAATTGTCGCCAAGCCTGTGTCTCAGATTTCCACACACAATTGTCGAGCTTGCTTCCTCTGGCCTTTGACTGTCCCCAGGCTACTTACAAGGCATCAGGTTTAAATGGTAGGCAGTCTCCGTGGCGAAGTAGTCAAGCCGTCCGACTCGAGCTCTGAAGGTTGTGGGTTCGATTCCGGACGGCGTCCTTCGGTTCACGAGTGAATTTTTTTCGGAGACACCTGAGTGTCGAAGCTAGAGTTACAAAGTTCGTGCTTTTTTCTCAACAGAACAGCCAGCCCCTTGTGGAGAGTATCACACGTAGTATGAACCCCGTAGCACCAGCGATGACCCCTAGGTGTCTCCGGAAACTGCATTCCTACTCTGTCTGTCATCTACTGCCTAAAGTACCTTGTGGTGTAGGACAGGAAGTGGGGGGATGGATGGGGGATGGGGTGGTCTTAAGCTTGAGGAATTAAGGCCGCCTGGCTAGTGTACTCTCCGTGAACTGTCCAGGTTAGGGTTTTTCTTTTTGCCCCCGACAGAAAAAAGAAAAAAAAAACAATCCACAACTTACTGAGGATTGGAACCCGGGTCACCTGAAGAAGAATTCGTACCCTGAACAACGCAATCAGGGGAACGAATCCACGACCTTCAGAAAGGGGGGGGGGGGGGATAGCTCTTGGTTGGGGGGGGGGGCATTGGACCAGGCTTCTCCCTCTACTTTGAATGAATGACCAACGAACGAACTTTATTTTCAAAAGGTTTATTTTCACGCAGGCCCGTCTCACATTCGTTCCTTCCAACCACTCATCTTTCGTAGAATAAAACATTGTCAATTGAATTTTACTGAAACATTACGAAAGAATGAGTGGCTAGTAAGAAAGAAAAAGTAACCACAGCTGAACGTTTCTATAAAAATCTTCATCAACGAATAGCAAGACCATGACTTGGACATATAGAATAATATACATGATCACCATAATGTGCCTCGCCGACTGGCGTGAGAGATCAGGCTTCTCCACAACTTGCGATCTTCAAAGGCATGTATTATTTAGTGTATTGACTCCCTTCCGTGCCATGACACAAGACTCAACAATTTTCTCTCGCTGTCTTCCTCTATCCTTTTCTCTACAAATCTTTTCAGTTGTTACAACTTGTTCTAATTTTTGTCATCTCATAATGTAGTCAAAAAATGAAGAGTGTCTCTTTTTGATATTATAAGTTTTCTTGCGACTTAGCCTCCGTCAAAATGTTCACGTTGCTAATTTTGGCTGTCCGTCAAAATGTTCAACATTCTTCTATAAAACCACATCTCCGAGCTTCCTTGAAATGTTTCGCTTGTTTACCAAATGCCCATGGTTCGCAACCATATGTTAGAACTGGCTCGATGTAACCGAATAGAATAGCATAAAGGTTGGTAAAAGTACAAGTATTTTCAGTGGCGGACTGGCTAGGGTGGTATCTTGCCCGGAGGCAAGTGGGCACCTAATGGAGCTGACACCCCGAAACAGTACACAACGTGTGTGACCTATTGGTCCCGCTAGCCAATATTGTTAGACCCATTCCGCTACAGAGGAAGGTCACCTCGATCCAATGTTGTTGAAGAATGTAGCGGAATTTTCGATCCCATGTTGTTGAATAATATAAGGGAATTCTAGATCACATGTTGTTGAAGAATATAACGGAATATTGGACATATTCATGTTTCCTATCACGGAAGATTGATCGCCGGTTAAACTGGGGTGTGACGTTGTTGTGAATTACATAACCACAACGACGGAGCTGCAGTGGTGTAGAGCCTAGAACAAGATATGCCCATCAAGAACAGCCGATTGAGTATCGGTTGACCCTCAAGTAACTGCAGGGACAGAACATGGGCACTCTCTACCATCCACGGAGTCTTCTATACATGCAGAGCTGATGGCACGTGACGTTCTTCTACTGGGTTCACCCATCATAATCCAGTGCCCTGCCAGCTGGCATGGGCGATCATGTCCCACCACAATTTGCGATCTCCGACGGCATGGATCAGTTCGAGTGTTGACTCCCTTCCGTGCCATGAAACAAAACTAATGAATTTTCTCACGCTGTCTTTCCCTATTTCTCTTTCCGCAAATCTTTCCGGTTGTCACATGTTCCAGTTTTTGTCTTCTCTTAATGTGGCCAACAAAAAAAAAAATGATGACTGCTTCTTTCTGACGTTTGTGATAAGTTGTCTTTGCGACTTAGCCTCCCTCAAAATATCCAGATTGCTAATTTTGGCTGTCCTTTTAATTTTCAGAATTCTTCTATAGAACCATATCTCAAAGGCTTCCAGTGATGTTACCGCCTGTATACTAATTGTCCAGGATTTGCAGCCGTGTGTCATCGCAGCCAAGGAATAGTCACGTCCGCTTAAAGTGTGAGAAGGGTCTTTGCTAACTACACACTTACTACCCTCGATGGACATCACTTTCTGATGACTGAGAAACAGGTTAATGAGTTTCCCGAGGCTGTTCCACTTCGAGGTTCCTGGTCACAGCATCTCTAGAGGCCACCAACTCCGAGATTCCCTGCCAGTTCGGTTCAAGCCCATAAGGTAATTTATCCAGTGGTATACCATGTATGGAGGAAGGCCAAAGAGAAGATGGGTGCAGATGTGGCGGATGATCTCCAGATGGGTGTATCGGACGCAGGACATCTTACTTATGATCGACAGGTTTTCCGGAAGGTTGTTATGGGAGCGAGGTTCTGCAAAGGACATGCTACTGAATGAATGAATACCATGTATAAACTAGAGAACTTTGTATGAAGTGTATAAACTATAAAACTTGGGGACAACTGGCAAGATTTACGGGAACACAACAAGGGGGAGGCAGGGACGTAAATATTTGGATGGTTTGGCAGCATGGCATGCTCGCAACAAGTAACAGAGCTACCCTCACACTTTTGAAATATGACCTTATCGGCATGGCATGGAATGATGATGATGCATGGTATACATGTTTTGAGAAAAGAGACAGAGAAGATCGTGACAGCTGGAAAGATAAACTGGAAAATAGGCAGAGGTAGACCAAGAGAATGATGCCAAGAGCAAGTCATTAATACAAAAGAACAGACAGACTATTCTGGTCTAGAGAGAATACAGCACAAGGGGTGGTCAGAGGTAAATCAAGACGGACATATAATCAGATTGCAATGAACACCATTAGTATTAGAACTCTACGCTGGCTGTTGAAAATGAGGACTGTGCGCTTATGGGAATGCCTTGAGTGCAATGATGTCAGTTCTTAACTCAACTAAACCCAACTCAAATCAACTCAACTCAATTCAAATGATGCTGGATGGACTGAGACAGTGGCATGGAGGAATATCATCCACAGAGTTGATCCAGAGCACCAAAGATCGAGTTATGTACAGAGACATGAACGTCTATGCCAGCTGGCAGGCACACGGTAATGATGATGATATGACTATTACGTAGAACAGAAATCTGGCATGAAGTTCCGTAAAAACAGCACAAAGGTGTCTGGCGCCAAAAAGTGAAGCACAGAGCTGGCTAGCGCCCCAAAGTGAGGCACAGAGCTGGCTGGCGCCCCAAAGTGAGGCACAGAGCTGGCTGGCGCCCCAAAGTGAGGCATAGAGCTGGCTGGCGCCCCAAAGTGAGGCACAGAGCTGGCTGGCGCCCCAAAGTGAGGCACAGAGCTGGCTGGCGCCCCAAAGTGAGGCACAGAGCTGGCTGGCGCCCCAAAGTGAAGCGCAGAGCTTCTAGCACCCTAAAGAGAGGAGAAGGGTATCACTTTATGCGCATCACAACGGCCTTATCTTTTCACACTTGTGACGGAAATCACCACACCACACATGCCAATCCTCCCGTTTGTGACCTAAATCACTACGCCACACATGCCAACCCTCCCGCTTGTGACGGAAATCACCACACCACATGTGAACCCTCCTGCTTGTGACGGAAATCACCACACCACACATGCAACCATCCCACTTGTGACGGAAATCACCACACCAGACATGCAACCTTCCCACTTGTGACGGAAATCACCACACCACACATGCAACCTTCCCACTTCCGCGAACACTAAATTCCCTAGACCCTTCATTTATTTCATTTAGTCCATTGATCCACGCAAGGATGATGATGATAACGATAACTGTCACCATGAATGATAGTTGATCCCCAGCCATTCAGCTTCCCTGGCCATCAGTCACGCGCTGTCAGCTTTAATGGTCCGTGGACAGCTTCATTACCATTGATCGTCAGGAGCTGCGGTTGCTGCTGTTGTGTTGTGAGTGCGCTGCACGACATGTCACCGCCAGGCCGCTGCGAGCAGATGAGTAACATTTCCTATCTCACGCAGATGTTACAACAATGACTAGTGTTTACTATTTCAGACAAATGCTGCAGCAATGACTACTATTTACTATTTCACACAAATCTTGCTATGACTAGTGTTTGCTATTTCAGACAAATGTTGCAGCAATGACCAGTGTTTGCTATTTCACACAAATATTTCAATGACCAGTGTTTGCTATTTCACATAAACGGTACAGCAATTACTAGTGACATACTTAACAACAATATTGACAGGTTACAAGACAATGGCATGGTTATTGTAATTTCTATCCTATTTTTAAAATTTTCACGTGAAGCCCCCTGGTATACTAGGTTTTAATGAACCAACAAACAGATGCTTGGTTCACAGTTACACGGTGTTAATTCAGAACACCAGAATGTCCAACAGGACTGAGTTCCCAAGGAAAACGATCCATCTATACAGGCAACGGCAGGCGCCAACAAAACCCGAGCCTAGAGTCAATATCGCTGCCGGTCTGCCGTCGTTAAATGTTTCCATTATACGGCGCAGGCAGGGCAAATCCACAGCCGTGTTGTTACTGCCATACCATCACAGCAGAACTTGCCGGAATCAATAACTAGCAGCTATGCAATCAAAACTCCCCATCTACGGTTGGCAAACACGGCCATAAACGTGATTAAATTACTGTAAAACATTGATAAATGCCAGGGGCCGACCCTAGTTATCTTGTTATGAGTAGATGACAAATTTATAATTGTCAAAATACACGAACTTTGTAATTGCATGTCGACAGCGCAGGCACGTCTATAATTAACTGTGTGTTTCAATTCACAGATAATATGACAATCATCTGAAATAACAAGGGAGGATGGCACTACGGGTATCATTGTTACCTTCAAGAAGTGTATACTTAAGTCCGTGTTATTTTACCTGAGGGTGGTTCTTTAAGAGCCTCCCTGGTTGGTATCGACAGCCTGGCTCTTGTTATCATGTGTCCCACTTTCATTGATTGTGAAACAAGGGAGGAACGAACCACTACACCGTCTTTGATGCAGAGATGTTTAAAGTGGTGACAGTGGTTGGCAGTTTACAGTGATTCTCAACATAGTGATATGTTGGGGGTCCGGCTGTCGCAGAGGTAGCGCGCGCGTTAGCGTGGTTGATGTTGAACTGCGCTGATACTGTCATGAACTAAGTGAGGGAATGACTATCGGCTTATTCCTCCGTGCATCCAGGCCTACACATTGTGACATTCACCCCTAGCAGGATACTGCTTGGGAATATTCTGTTCATGAAGTTGGCTGAGTGGTTAGCATGCTGCTTTAGCATGTTAGAGGACACGGTTGTTCTTCAGCGTCATCGCTCCTCTTTCGAAGGAACTGTGTCACGTTATGCCTCTCTCCTCCTCCCTCATCAGTGTGTCACGTTGCCTCCCACTACCGCCTACATCGGTGTGTCACGTCAAGCCACTCTTTATCTCCCACATCAGTGTGTCACGTCAAGTCTCTCACCACCTCCTACATCGGTGTGTCACGTCAAGTCTCCCACCATCTCCGACACCAGTGTGTAACGTCAAGCCACTATCCACCACCTCCGACATCAGTGTGTAACGTCAAGCCACTATCCACCACCGACATCAGTGTGTCACGTCAATTCTCCCACCACCTCCCAGATAATTGTGTCACGGCAAGCCTCTCTCCATCTCCCACATCAGTGTGTCACGGCAAGCCATTCTCCACTATCCACACCATTGTGTCACGGCGAACCTTTCTCCATCTCCCACATCAGTGTGTCACGTCAAGCCTCTCTCCATCTCCCACATCAGAGTGTCACGGCAAGCCATTCTCCACCTCCCACATCAGTGTGTCACGTCAAGCCTCTCTCCACCTCCCACATCAGCGTGTCACATCACGCCTCTCTCCACCTCCCCCATCAGCGTGTCACATCAAGCCTCCACCTCCCACATCAATGTGTCACGTCAAGCCTCTCTCCACCTCCCACATCAGTGTGTCACGTCGTCTCCCACCACCTCCCACAACATTGTGTCACGGCGAACCTCTCTCCATCTCCCACCTCAGTGTGTCACGGCAAGCCATTCTCCACCATCCACACCAGTGTGTCACGTCAAGCCTCTCTCCACCTCCCACATCAATGTGTCACGTCAAGCCTCTCTCCACCTCCCACATCAATGTGTCACGTCAAGCCTCTCTCCACCTCCCACATCAGTGTGTCACGTCAAGCCTCCACCTCCCACATCAGTGTGTCACGTATAGCCTCTCTCCACCTCCCACATCAGCGTGTCACATCAAGCCTCTCTCCACCTCCCACATTATTTTCGTCACGTAGAGCCCCACTTCCTCCCCCACCTCCAACATTAGTGTGTCACATCTGGCCATGCCTTGCACCAATTTAATTTCATCTGGATATATTCCTTCAAAGAAAACGCTGACGCAGATTCAGAGGAGAGGATCTGAGTATTAATGGACAAAGAGTTTGATGTACAATGAGAATGATCTGTTGACTAACTAAATATATAGTTTGTTTCTCTCTCACTTTGAACTCAAACGTAGTCCATACACATCCTAATACTTCTAGTGTACTGAACTGATTTGTGTGTGTTGCTTATCTTTCTCTATTACCAGTGTCCCTCACCATCAGGCGAACCCACTCCGACTTCAGATGTACTTGTAATTTATGTTCCCAAGTTAAGGATGAGAAGTTAGCATGTTAGTCCAACTGACCGGTGTAAGAGTTGAAACAGTGCTGCCGAGTGATTTGGGAGCTGACCGCCTTACGTTGGTTTTCATACAATGTTATGAACGTCGGGCGTTCAGAAAGCAATAACACACTATATAACTTAAACTTGCCAACATATCACAAACAGCCAACAAATGCTGAGGTTGACTGCGACGTCCTGAAAGGATATGCAGTTAACTAACTAAAGTTCTGATGTTTCTGACGTGGTTTGAGCGATCAGGTCGTCACGTCAAGGCTGAGCCAAGTATACAAACAAGGTCACGTACTGACCGACATACTATAGGTCCCTGTTGTGACCGATGTGACCCCCAACTCTGCCTGTCCCAGACAGCAATTGACTGGATTATGGCAGGACAGCCAGAGAAATAGAAATCAGATGTCAAAATGCAAGTGCACTTATATATCAACTATCACCCATACTGAAACATCCAAATATACTTATGTCTGCAAAACGACAGATAATAAATAACATATTCACACCAACCCCATGCTACCAATGTCAAACTTGGACATTATCCAAATCACACTTAGGCAAAATCAATACCTGTGTGATGAGATGCTTGAGGAGAGCTGCCAACTTAAATACCCGAGACCGAATAAAAAATGTTATCAGACAGACAGTCGGATCAACACCTTGTGGCATCTCGTTAGAATGTAACACCAACAACTACCAACAGTGGCCCTACATCAAAGAACATCTGCTAAGAGAGCGAAAGGACGCCCGTGAAGAACATGGATTGACGACATTAAAGATATTCTACAATTAAACGGAATGACACCATCCAGTGTAATCCATCGGGATTGATCTTCAAATATTCCTCTCCACGGCGCTTGACGGCAACAGTGCTTGCTTGCTTGCTTGTGTTCGTTGGCTTGAGCTCCAACGCGATGTCCTGTATGTCGGATGAAGGCATCCTGTTGTCCAACATCAGTGTGATGTCATACAGGACCTGAGTTTTGCGTGAGTATCCGTTGTCCCATGTCTGGCTTATTGGTGTGCAGACTGGTGGTTCCTCGCCGTACAGGCAGACACTCTCCGACTTCGGAGGAATCGGCGATCCTACTGACTTTAGCCAGGACCCCAAAGGGACCTGTTGCCCAGGACGCTCGACGAGGACGCGTCAATAGGTCTTGGCCAGTATATAATCCGGCCCTGGTGCCTTGGAAACACCTCTGCGTCCCGACGGCAACAGTGGAAAATGATGAAGATGGTTCACTTTTATTGCTCATGGAAAGCTCTCGTAGATTAGACAAGGAGATTCTTACTCCAGTGCACGAACTCTCTGAAAATAAAGTTGTTTCTTTTGTTATAAAGTTCGTTCCTTTTGCTTCTATCTACTACTGTGTGTGTCAATGAATACCTATAAATATTTTAGAATAGTGTTCTGATGAACTCATGTACTTCTGAACACTCTTCGTGTTCTCGTATTTAAAAAATAACACACACACAGAGAGAGAGAGAGAGAGAGAGAGAGAGAGAGAGAGAGAGAGAGAGAGAGAGAGAGAGAGAGAGAGAGAGAGAGACCACGAATTACATTGAAGAGTGTTTGTCATAAACGTCATGACTTTTGTCGTCGATGTCAAAGCCAGTCTGGCTGTGACAACCACATATTGCGCAAGACACATACACGTCAGCAGGATTCAACCCATCAGGCTGGATCTCGACACCAAGTCTCGTCACTGGTATTTCTGACGTTGATGCGCGGGTCACCACCACACCAGTGTCGTGAGAAAGGTCTCTCTGTTGACTCGGGAGTTTGTGGAATGTGACACCTGTCATGCCTCCCGCACAATGATGGACACATAAAGAGGGTTAAAACAATAGCTTCTTCTGGCTGGGAGTCTTCGTGGAACTAGCTTGCTGCGATGACCAGGATATACCTGTGTATGTATTTCTGCTGGTGAGTGCAGTCGGAGAGTTCACATATCTAGACAGGCAGTGTACTAGCAACGGAAACCTGGTCCATCAGAAGCAGCGACAGCCGCAGGAAAGAACTAGAACATTATTATTATTATTATTATTATTATTATTATTATTATTATTATTATTAGTTTTCTTCTTTGTGTCAGGTCTTAGTCAGATATGACTGAGCTACCGTATAACAGTAGGCGGTACTAACTGCTTGCTGTTAGCACCGAACGTTGGGCGGCGCTTACCAAACCCGACACCCCACATTGTGCCAACGGCTTCGGGCGGAAGAGCGTAATTGGGAGGGTACAAGCCTTACCCTGGTGCGAGGAAATGCAACCTAAAGACAAAGTGTCATGGCAGAGCAGACCAGGCCCTAAGCCTTGATTGGCGGCTGGTCTAGGATCGAAGCTCCGACAGGCGGACAGTTAGAGCATTGCTTTGCTGATCCGGCAGCTTCTGCAGCTTGTCTTGTTCCAGATGTAGGGGTGTTACCTTTCCTCTGGAGTAAACTAGGCAGGCCGAGATAGGGATCATGCTGCATGGGCAACACATGATCTCTATATTTTAGCCCAGGCTTTGTGCTATGGAGAGGCAATAACTTCATCCCTTACAAACTATCCTCTGTCAAGACGGCAAGGTGCCAATGATTAGTTTTCTTCTTCTTCTTCTTCTTCTTCTTCTTCTTCTTCTTCTTCTTCTTCTTCTTCTTCTTCTTCTTCTTCTTCTTCTTCTTCTTCTTCTTCTTCTTCTTCTTCTTCTTCTTCTTCTTCTTCTTCTTCTTCTTCTTCTGCCGCCGTTGCTGCTTCTGCCTGTATTACTTCTAGTCTTTCTCCTTCTCCTCCTTTTTCACCTCTTCGTTTCCCTGCTCCTGCTCCTCTCCTTTGACACCCCCACAAGGAGCAGTTGGATCCCTCGGTATCGTGCTATCAGCTTACATCTTCGAATAGTCCGTGTCATGTCCACAGAATCAGCTTACATCTTCGTATAGTCCGTGTCGTATGGGGTTCCTCATGTCATGTCCACAGAATCAGCTTACATGGCAAAGTGACATGTTTGTTTCAAAGGTCAAGGCCTTACTGGTCAACGCATAGTTCTGCGGTTAGGCTCACTCGATGATCTGCTATGAGATAGGCGAACCCACCCCGACCTGGGCATCAGCACACCGGATGTTTTAGAACGGTCGCTGGTATCCATTTGGCCTTGCTAACCTCGGCTGTCAGATCTGTTTAGGCTTCTTGTGGACAATTCTTCTTATAGTCCATTTTTTGTGGCGTCGGTGATCATGTCTGTCCACAACCTTCTGTATCTTGTGCTACAATTTATATCAGATACTGATGTTTCTCCTTGCCATGATATCAATCTGTCCACCATCTTCTCGTGTAATCTCCCTCTACCTCTCGTCCCCTCCGTGACGACATACTCCAGATTTCCTCTTCTCGTGACACGTCCATAGAATATGAAGTGTCTTATTCTGATGTGAGTAACCAGTTCTTTTTGTGAGTTAACTTCTTCAAGATATCTTCATTCTTCTTTCCACCCTTCCACGGTGCTTTCATCATTCTTCTATAAAGCCACATCTCCTTAGCTTCCACATAATTCCTCACTTACCTGCAAACTGTCCATGATTCACATCCATACATTGTGGATGTTTACACATAGTGTAGCACATAGCATGAAGAAGTTGAGCCCCAGGACCCAGACAATCATCACAGACCCAGTTTTCGACCCAGTGAGGTACAGGGTAAGACTGTGTACGCCACAAGAGGGCCTTAAATGTCCCGCTGAGTAGATTCCAAGCCATCTCTCCGAGCATTTACAGTTTATTCGTGTTTATACCTTCATTTCCACCCCTACACATCCGCTTCTTATTTTTCGTCATGTTAACCCCTAGATTTCTTGTATTTGTCCTGTCCTGTTCATAGAATATCGTGCCATGTCACCATTCTTACTCCTTGCTCTGTCTCCAGTTCTTCTATGAAGAAAGAAAGAAAGAAAGAAAGAAAGAAAGAAAGAAAGAAAGAAAGAAAGAAAGAAAGAAAGAAAGAAAGAAAGAAAGAAAGAAAGAAAGAAAGAAAGATTGCATAGACACATAGAGTGACTGATTGCCAATGCCAGCTAGTCACGTATTTTGATGAGAGGAATGTGAGCCAGTTCCCACGATTCAGCATCCACTGAGGCCTGTCACCACTCACGTAGAACTCACCTAAGGTGTTGACAAACAGGTGAGAACATGTCGTTAGCGAGCAACATGACAGGGGCCGGGGTCAGGAGAGTTCCAAGTTCACTCAAACTCGGGATCATATTTTTCGTCCCCACTTAATGTGTCCACACCTTGAAGTGGTTGGAAGGAACGAATGTGAGACGGGCCTGCGTGAAAATAAACCTTTTGAAAATAAAGTTCGTTCGTTGGTCATTCATTCAAAGTAGAGGGAGAAGCCTGGTCCAATGCCCCCCCCCCCCAACCAAGAGCTATCCCCCCCCCCCCTTTCTGAAGGTCGTGGATTCGTTCCCCTGATTGCGTTGTTCAGGGTACGAATTCTTCTTCAGGTGACCCGGGTTCCAATCCTCAGTAAGTTGTGGATTGTTTTTTTTTTCTTTTTTCTGTCGGGGGCAAAAAGAAAAACCCTAACCTGGACAGTTCACGGAGAGTACACTAGCCAGGCGGCCTTAATTCCTCAAGCTTAAGACCACCCCATCCCCCATCCATCCCCCCACTTCCTGTCCTACACCACAAGGTACTTTAGGCAGTAGATGACAGACAGAGTAGTGTCAAAGTGGTCGAAGTAAAGCAGTTTAAGAACCATTGTTCAGAATGTGCCGGGGACAAGCAGACTCCACATCTCACTGGCCGTTCCTTGGCCCTGGTAGGAATGAAGATACGTGCATCTGTCTGTTCTCCTCCCGAGACTAATCTGTTAGCCGGATAGATCAATATTAAACACGAGACCAGGTCGTGTTGTGTTAACAGTTTGACATGGGCGTCGGGGAGGGGAATGGGGGAGGGGGTGTCACTGACAGGGAGGGAGATGGGCTGTCGGTGTCAGGCAATGCGGGAGCAGTGTCATGGCCAGCTGCTGTCAATAATGGTTAGGTTTGGTGGAGAGAGAGAGAGAGAGAGAGAGAGAGAGAGAGAGAGAGAGAGAGAGAGAGAGAGAGAGAGAGAGAGATCACCCCACCCATGAAGAAGCAATGTTGCATCAAATGCCTGGTGTAATACACGCTTGGTCGTGTAGGGAATACTGGTTGTGTGGAAATAAGTTTATATTCATATCACTTGTCTGTCTGCCGGCTCTGTGCCTCTCTGTCTGCTTGTATGTCTATCTAGCTAGCTTTCTGTCTGTCTCTCTGTCTGTCTGGTTATATGCGTAATGTCTGTCTGTCTATCTGTCTGTTTCTTTATCTGTCTATCTACCTATCTATGTGTCTGTCTCGAGGTCTATCTATCTACCTAGTTAAGTACCTACCAATCTGTCCGCACGCCTGACTACCCTCCTTTTTCTCCCGCCTGACCACCCTCCTTTTTCTATCTGTATAGCTATTTATCAGCCTGTTATCTGTCTAGCTAGCTATCAAACTCTCTCTCTCTCTCTTTCTCTTTCTCTCTCTCTCTCTCTGTCCTCTCTCTTCTCTCTCTCTGTCCTCTGTCTCGGTTACTCTCCGTCTCTCTGTCTCTGTCTCTGCCTCCCTCCCATATCAATTTCAGTCTCTCTCTGTCTGTCAATCTGTCTCTGTCTTTCTCTGTCTTTCTGTATCTCTCTATCTCTGTATCTCTGCCCCCCCCCCTCCTCTGTGTCTCCGGGTAGCACGCTACAGTGTAAACGTCATGTGATATGTTTTCATTTCTGGTTGAACTTCTATTGTCTCACAACCCGGCACTTCTCGCTATCTCTTACATTTGCAATATATTTGTCCTTTAAAAGCTAGTTGCAGGTCCTTTTCAGGAC
Organism: Cepaea hortensis; assembly: GCA_963921405.1. Classification (NCBI taxonomy): domain Eukaryota; kingdom Metazoa; phylum Mollusca; class Gastropoda; order Stylommatophora; family Helicidae; genus Cepaea; species Cepaea hortensis. The sequence goes on along the minus strand of OY992876.1, from coordinate 6,268,503 downwards.
TTCCCAATCAACCCCAGCATTTTGTTTTTGTTATTTGTGATTTACTAGACAATTTTTACGACGCTTTACACCATCGAAATCAGCGCAAAACAGCCTGCTTACAACAGCCCGCAGCTGAGGTCGAACCGCCGACTCGGTGTGTCGGTGAAATGGGACACGCGCTCACTGGCCCTGACCCACATCTTGTCTTTTAAAAGTAGATGTAAATTCTCTGCCAGCTTCACGAATGAAGGTCGGACTTTGCTTGTATATTATAATAATATTTATCGGAGGTCATCGGGTCAGCATGGCCGAATGGATAATAGCATTTGTTTTTAAATATTTGGTGTGCTGATGCCGAGGTAGTGGGTTCAATCTCTACACCTATCAGTTTGACTAAAAAGACTTCTTGTCCTGGACTGGGAGACGTAAATTACAAGTACCTCAGAAGCCGGAGTTGATTCGCCTGGTGGCGAGGGACACTGTAATAGGGAAAGCTAATCCACACGCAAAAAATCAGACTAGAGCACTAGAAGTAGTAGCACGAGTACGGACTACGTTTGAGTCCAAAGCGAGCAATCACAAAATAAATAAATAAATACTATTTACGGATGTATAAAGCATCAGTTATTTGATAAATCTTATGTAGCATTTTTATAAAGGCTGTTGATGCCAAGGAAAGACGGACCTGTGTACCCAATTCTGAACCTGATTGAAGAAATGTGCTTCCGTTCTCTCTGTCTGTTTGTCTGTCTGTTGTCTTGTTTGAGAAGACCTGAGGAACTCTATACCTGCTGGTTTGGTCCTTCTTTTGCTGTTAAATGTAAACAGTTAGGAAGATCTACACCCCGTGTAGAATCTACACCATGTAGATAATGCAGCAGTAATATAAATATGAGGGTAAGTTAATATGTAAGTCACAAATGGCTGTAGGAAAATAACTAAATGTGATAACAACTTGAAACGAGTTTATTTGTATACATACATTGTCACTTTATTCTCAACATAATATCCACCAACATTTATGCACTTATCCCATCGTTTTATCAGTTCTCCCAAACCAACTGCATAGGACTGCGTGCCCTGTTCTCATTTACCTGCCATCCCACAGAACTGTGTGATTTACTTATTGACTCGCCTTCGTAAATTTTTCTCCCCAACTATGCACCGCTTTACTGGAAATCGCTAGGGGCTAAGTCCACTGAAAACTCACCTTGGTGGGAGACATTTCGCGAATGACGCCGAAGTGGAATGTGAAGTGAAAACGTGGTTTAGAAAACAGAGCACAAAACACAGAAGAACCATATTCAATATTTAAAATAAAGAAAAAACTATTTATATATATGCCATGTTAAACATTTAACAACATAAAAAGTACCATTTTAAATATTCCACAAACTACAGAAGTGCCGTGTTCATTTTTTAACAACCGAAGTACTTAATTCAATATTCAACAAACTAATATACAAAATTACCATATTCACATAGTCAACAAACTACAGACATGCCGTGTTGAACATTCAACAAAATTTAGATGTACCAGTTTGAAGATCCAACAAACTTTAGAAGATCCATATTAACTTATCCATTTCCAACAAATTACAGAAGTGGCATGCTCATTATTTAACAAACTTCAGAAGTGCCACATTCAACATTCAACAAACCACTGCAGTGCCATATTCAACATTCAACAAACTACAACAGTCCCATGTTCAAAATTCGACATTCAACATTCAACAAATCACAACACTGCCATATTCAACATTCAACAAACTACAGTAGTGCCATATTCAACATTCAACAAACCACAATAGTGCCATGTTCAACATTCAACATTCAACAAACCACAGCAGTGCCATGTTCAAAATTCAACATTCAACAAACCACAGCAGTGCCATATTCAATATTCAACAAACTACAGCAGTGCCATGTAGAACAGTCTAGAAAACATCACCTGACCTCAGACGCTGACGTACCACAGCTCAAGGAGTGGCGACATCTGCAGATTATCACTTCCATTTACGCGGGAACTTAGCACCCAGATCACGCGCAGCCATCACCCCGAGATCAAGGAAACTCACCCGGAGAGCCTGCAGGTTTATCCACAATACTTTTCCTGGATTAGGCGCACACGGAACTTTATCCACACAAATGTGTGGAGATCCTCCGACAAATCCTGGCTTGTGAAGGAGTTTCAGAGTTCAAAGCTCCTTGGAGGCAGAGGTGGGTTTGTAGGAAATGATTGCTTGGGTGACGTACATTTGCAGGTGCTGCGAATTACTGGATTGTCTGGAACAATTACTTTTGTAGCAAATATATTGTTTCTGACATTGATGTAGTTACGTTGTGGCTGCTAATTTGATGCTGTTTACGTGGTGTATTAAGTGGATGTTAGATGATGTAATTAAGTTGATGTAGTTAAATTGATGTTACATTAATGTAGGTTAACGCTGATGAAATTATGGTCATAAAGTTATGTTAATGTTTTTAAGATGATATAGTTTAACTGTTGTATATAACTGATATAGTTATCTTAATGTACAGTTTATAGAGTTAAGTTGATGTAGTTAAGATATGTTGTTAAATTGATCGAGTTAAGTTGACGTAGTTAAGATGATGTTGTTAAATTGATCGAATTAAGTTGATGTAGTTAAGTTGATGTAGTTAAAATGATGTAGTTATGATGATGGTGTTAAGCTGATCAAGTTAAGTTGATATAGTTAAGATGATTGTGTTGGCAGTGAAATCATTTACTTTCAAGTTTGGAGGCAGAACTGTTCAGCAAGACAGCGAAGCTCTTCCCATGAGGTCCAGCATTGTAACCATGGAGGTCATGGCAGTGACACGGGCAGTGTCATGTCAGTGACACAAACGTTCACGCAGGCATGTTGTCTCAGCGACTCCGTGGGTATGCTAAGGAAGATCTAGATGGGCTGGGCTAAAAGGCAATGGTTTGAATCTCTGAGGAGGTCAAGACTGACTAATATCTGCGTCATTTTTGTGCCAGGGCACGCGGTTGTCAGAGGAAACGAATGACCAGATAGGTTTGCGGGCTTGGCTACTATTGGAGCTGACGGGCACATAGGCTTGTGGGCTTGGCTGCTGTAGGAGCCGACGAGCAACAGGCTTGCGGGTTTGACAGCTGTAGGAGCGGGCGTTTGGTAAACCAGGCTGACATCCTGAACCCCCGCAGGGAGGTGGGACGCGTACATGACTCAAGGGATGGATCTGATTCTGTAACTGTGACTAGACGGCAAGAACATCAAGTCATACGGAGGGAAGATAGGAAAGAACAACAAACGGTGATCCAAAGAGGAACAGTCAACCAACACAGAAATGGAGTCGTCAGTCTCTACACGTTGAGGGAGATATGAAAGATGGGATCTGAGCACTTATGGACTAAAATATCGAGGGGCAATGAGGATGATCTGTTGACAAACTTCTCATTTTTGTGAAAACGTAAACTCGTCAAGAAATCACATACAGCTATAATATGCTGAGGTTGACTGGGACGTCCTGTAAAGGATGTGGAACTAGTTTAACTCTTCTGTCTGCAGTCCATGTCATGTCTTTAATGCCTTTATGCCAAACATTCTTCGTTAACTAACTAAATATTCAATGCATCTATTTTTCTGGTTATTTGAGCACACATTTTGATGACGTGTTTCCGACTCCGTCATTTCTAAACATCGAGATTGAAGGTAAAGGACGCAATTACATTCATGTTTTGATTTTTGTTGATTTGATAATTGTATAGGAAACTAAGCCATGTGGGTAGACACACTACCGTTGGCATAACCCTTGAGGTCACATAGATGCACAGATCACTCTACCACGGTGAGACCGAGGTACGAGACGGATATGACTAGTGGGTGGTCGACATCCCTCCTTGCTCAGAAGTTCTGTCGTGCTACCCGAAGATGCCGGGAACTGGTATTCGAACACACACCTAGCAGACTCGATAAGTTCGCCACGAGAGGTATGCAAAATGTGGGAGCAAGCTATCTATCATCACTTTCCTTTCCTCGAGTTCCCTTTGGGATCATGAGAATAGTTTTGGGGAATAGATAGACCCAATGCACTTAAAACTATAACTGCAATGGACACAGAGCAGAGAATGCTTTTCACACTATACTAGCACTTGATCCTCTCAGTAATTGATTATGGATTAGGATTACTCACTGCCTCAAAGAGTCAGCTGGTTAAGTTAGAGGGCATACAAAACGAAGTTATCCGGGTCATTCTGGGATGCACCAGAGACACCCCAGTAGTGCGTATGCGTTACATCCTTACATGGTTTGCCGACTGTTGCTGGTAGGCTCAAGATGATGCAGGCGAAGGCATACCTCAGAGTAGTTGCTGACACAGATCACCCGTTGCATAAGACGCTGGACGTAGTTAAGGGTCAGCGACTGATAAGAGGGAAATCATGGATGGCTCAGGCGGAGGATACGATCAGACAGGTGTGCATCTTGGAGTACATTAGGCGAGGAGAGGAGTGGGTCAGAGTGCCAGTGGAGCAGTCAGACTTGTGCAAAGTTATCATCACATTGAGACAGGAGTGCAGGGAGTGGCCAGCAGGGGCCAAGGAAGTGAAAATCCAGCAACTAATTCAGGATAATGTTCGCCCGGGTGATGTGATTATATGCACAGTTGGTTCGGTGTTGAGAGACAGGAGACGTGCCTGGGGCTTCTTAACAAAAGCTAATGGTCGACGTTTGGTGCAGGAGAGCCTGGCATATGATACCACAACATCTAGCTTAAGAGTGGAGGTGGAGGCGGTCAGTGCAGCTTTCCGCTGGATGGAGAATACGATACACATACACATCGTGATTGTAACTGACTCAGAAAGCATGCTGAGTAGGGTGAGGACAGGCAAGCTTCGTGCAGAGTGGCTTGCTTCGCTTCGGAAGTCACGGGTGACAAGCATCGTCTGGATCTTTTCTCCGGGGCATGTCGGTGTGCTGGGGAATGAACAGGCGGACAGATTGGCTGGCTCTGCAAAACTTGGTGGAGTATTGATGCATGATAAGGCAGACGTGGTTGCGGCCTTTTGGGAGCACGTGTACACCTCGGAGGAGCAAATGGATTACCATGGTCTGGCAAGAATGGGACAGCGATGGGTGACGAGAGGATCTGGCCGACGATCGACGCTCAGAGAAAAGGCGAGACGGACATATAATCAGATTGCTACTGGTACTATTAGTGTTGGAACTCTTCGCTGGCTGCTGAGGATGGGGATGGAGCGCTTATGGGAATGACCTGAACGCTGTAATGTCGGTTCCTAAATCAATCAATCAATCAATCAAGATAGACCATCACGGCCAGGAGAAAATGGTGGGACAGGAAGAAATCACAGAATATTGCCGACACTGAGTACTCAGAGGAAAGGTCAGAGGAACACTTCATCAGATTGCTACTGGTGCCATTAGTATTTGTACTCTTCGCTGGCTGTTGAAGACGAAGACGCAGCGCGTATGGGAATGTCCCGAGTGATGTGATGCCTGTTATTGTCTCAGCTCAATTCAACTCCTTTCCTTCAGGTGTCTGATCTAAAGCAGACGTTGGCGACCATGACACACCTCCCCTCTCTACCAGCTAACACTGTCATATAGTTGCCATTTCTCATATTGTTACTTGTTGCCCCACTGTAGTAGAGAGAAAAAGCAGCGGCTGCAGCAGGATATAACAATATGAAATGGAAACAAATAGGTATTTTAAACTCCTGCGAGAAAAAAACGAACTAAACATCAACAAACGTTGCACATACCTTACAAGGAGATCCACGTGTCGCGAAATACAGGTGAAAAATCCGAAATCAGAAGCACTCAATAAATATAAAAATGAATAATGAAATAAGATAAAAACACACGAACGCATACAATACGACACACAGACGTTTCGATTCTCAGAATCTTTGTCAATGACAACAACGAAAGACCACGTTTGCTGTATCTCGTTGTTAGCTGTGTTGTCATTGACAAAGATTCTGAGAATCGAAACGTCTGTGTGTCGTATTGTATGCGTTCGTGTGTATTTTATCTTATTTCATTATTCATTTTTATATTTATTGAATGCTTCTGATTTCGGATTTTTCACCTGTATTTCGCGACACGTGGATCTCCTTGTAAGGTATGTGCAACGTTTGTCGATGTTTAGTTCGTTTTTTTCTCGCAGGAGTTTAAAATACCTATTTGTTTCCATTCCCACTGTAGTAGCTCTCCATATAGTCTTTCTCTGTTGTATCCTGCCTCTCGTACCTGGAATTTCCCTTGCTGAACGCTAAGTTCTCTATCCCATCTCTTCTGTTTATATACCCGATTACTTTCATTTGTCTTTCCTTATGGTTTGCTGCACCTCAGCGTTTAGAAACATGACACTGTCAGTGCCTCAATATGTGGTTTCTTCTCTGTCCACGATATTCTCAACCACAACCACACCCCAATGCAATAGAACACCTAGAACAGGGGGTGGGGGATGGGGGGGGGCGGGGATGTGAAGAGGCTGAGAGGCTGGCAGGGAATGCAACGCTTGGTGGTAGATTATATATGGACAAGGGGGAGGTGGTCATGCGCGGGACCAGGTGGAGAAGGCGAAGGAACAGATTGAAAACCCGTATGTGGATATGATGAGATTTAGGGGGATTGGCAGGGGTTCTGGTAGAATCTCAAAACAGAGGGAAGACCGGGAGAACTTTCAGTCAGATAGCGGTGGGAACGATTAGTAGTGTGACTCTTCACTGGCTGTTGAATGAGGGGACGGCGTATGGGAATGTCATGAGTGCAGTCATGTCAATTCTTAGCTCAACTCAACTCAACACCAGTACTGTTAAAAGCAGCATCGTCTGGGTGGAAACAATAACGTGGACAGTTACATTGTCAATGTTGTAGCACAGTGGTTCTCAACCTGTGGGGACTCCTCCTTCCCCCCCCCCCCCCCCCAGGTGGGAATGTTAGGGTTTGCTGGCGATGGTTGGGGGGGGGGGGGGTGGAATTAAGATTATTTCTAGATCACGTTAATACAGGAACCGATTACTTGATATTGTTTTTTTCCTCCATACTTTACGGTTCTGTACTTCATGCGCCTTCTGAAATTCGTGTATAACGTAAGTAGACCCGCAAATCAGTTTTATGTAGACGCGTAGACTTGTTCTAGTATGTGTTATTGAATTTAGCTTCCACCTTTACGTATACTGTGTAGGGGTGGGGGATTTATAGGGAGGAAATACGAGGGGGGGGGGGTGGCATTCTGAACATATGATGAAGAGGTGCATGGGCCAAAAATGGTTGAGAACCACTGTTGTAGCAGCTACTGTATCATGACTTTTATATGAATGTAAAACTTGAACTGTGAGCAGTCGACATGTAAAAAAAAAAAAAAACGTTTCCATCAGGCTTCCTAAGGTTTATGTGCTAGCTCATATTTGTACACACCTGTGACACTCTATTGCTGACGAGGTCAGTATCCCGCCGTTTTCACTTCCCACAACATGTTGCTGGTGTTACCTGCTAGACTGGGCGGCACAACGCTGTCTGGTGTCCGGCAGCCGGACATTTACATGTTGATGAAAGAATTCCCCTGGTAGGAAGCTGTCGTGGGTATGTGAAGTGTTAGAGCTATCACATGTTTGTATGCGTGAATGCACGGAGCAAGAGCTGGCAAGTTTTTCCCTCTTGTAGCGAACATCGAGAGCTGGCACCGATCCCCTGTCCGACCGCGTTCATGCCACTGTCTGTGTAATGACGTTACCATGATACAACAGCAGGTCACGCTACACAACATCAGGACATGCCACACAACATCAGGACATGCCACACAACATCAGGACATGCCACACAATAAAGGACATGCGACTAGAAACTTTAGGTACAACAGTTCTGTTCAGAACCTGTGGAGAAAGAGACTGTGATTTACTTGGCAAGTTTACTTTCTTTAGTCTGCCATTGCTTTCTGAAAGGCCGACGCTCATGCTGTGTTAACAAGTTATACAAGTTATGCTTCTCAATCGCCTGCAAGCGGTTTCGAACGCGGTATATGTGATTGAGAATCCCGTTATCTACCCCTTCGCCACTGCATGCCTACAATCACAGCCCGTTGAAAGTAACGCCACTGCTTGCCCACAACCACAGTCCGTTGAAAGAAACGCCACTGCCTGCTCACAACAACAACCCGTTGAAAGTAACGCTACTGCCTGCTCACAACAACAACCCGTTGAAAGTAACGACACTGCTTGCCCACAGCCACAACCCGTTGAAAGTAACGCCACTGTACATGAAATGACTTAGTATGAAAATGTGTGACTATAACACCAATTGTGTGAAATCGATACATGCATTCGTTGACGTCACTGCTGAGACTTATTACTTGTGTCAACTCATGTTTAGTTTACGAAAAAGTTAACGCATAACCGTGTTCATTTCAGGATCAGATTGAGTGACTCATCACACAAGTTGTACACATCATTACCATCTCTTCAAGTACGTTGTTAAGTCATCGGTGAGCTGCACACTGAACTACATGCATACATACTTACCTACCCTTTATATTACCTATCAACTTGACTACCTGACCATATGGCTACCTATTTAGTTACATACCTACCTATATACCTACCTACCTAGTTACCTATCTACCTATATACCTACCTACCTAGTTACCTATCTACCTATATACCTACTAATCTAGAGACTTATCTACTTGCTAAGACGACATTTCCGCGTATGATCATCACGATGTGTGTTAATGTATGAGGCAACAATTACTTTGTGCAATGTTTATATTGAAAGTTCAATATGGTTGTTGAAACAAACGACAGAATATATGCGGGCTTATGTGCCATTTCTTAACATTTAAATAATCATTTCCTTCCTTCTTTATATGGGTCGAGTTTAGACAGTAATGCACCACATCATTTTTCTCAGGAGCTGTTTATTACAATTTATTATTAATATATATTAGTATTATTCAACACAATCTCCATCTGCTTGTACAGCTTCATGCCAGCGCAAAACAAGTGCGTGTATTTTTTTCCAGTACCAGATTTTGTCTTGATCATGTAGCCATTTCTTCACTGCATGAATCACTCCTTCATCATCTTCAAACCTTGTCCCATGGAGAGCATGTTTAAGTAGACCAAATAGATTAAAATCAGAGGGTCCAAAATCGCAACTATAGGTTGGATGGAATAGTACAGTCCAACCCAATTCGGCGATTGCCTCCAATGTTGCCAGACTTGTGAGCGCGCACATTGTCGTGAAAGAGAAGGAGGTCTGCTGTATTGTGCGGCCTAACTGCGAAAACGTTAAGTTTTCTTTTCTTTTTTTAAATGTCTTATTGTGAGCTATCGAAGTGATTGTCTCGCCCCTCGGCATAATATCCACAAGAATCACAGATTCAATGTCCCAAAAGACAGTGATCATGTCCGTTTCAGCTGGAGGAGTTGTCTTAAATTTCTATCTTCGTGGTGATTGCGGATGATGCCACTACATTGACTGTTTTTTTCTTTTAAGTCTCAGGTTCTAAATGATGTGCGGAGGTTTCGCCAATTGTGACGATCTTAACCAAAAAGTTCACTCCATCAGCATTGAAATGCTCCAACAATTCAGAAGAAATTGCTTTCTTTTACAATCGGTGGTCATTGTGATATAATAAAATGTCCTTATCCTTTCCTATTTATTGACTCCCTTAAAAATAAACAACCCCTTTCAATTACTGTTTAAGTAACTTACTTAATGTAGGAGAAAATAAAACAGCGATAGGCTGACCGTGGCAGCTTAATTTATTTGGCTTTATTTTTTTTCACGTACCCGGCAAGACCCGGACTGATTGAAAAACAAAGGCCCAGTGTAGCCATTTTTGGTCAGTACTACACAAAGAAACAGACGTGCGTTCCCCGTGTGGGGTTTCTTTCCCCGTGTGGGGAAAGGTATTTTTGCCTTTTAAAACCATGATTCTCTCCAGCTATTGGTATGATATATCTACATTATTAAGATGTATTTATGTATTACATAGACCAGTATGTTTAATTAAGAATTAATTAGAATAATAAGTCAACAATTCTCTTAAACCAGGCTGGATGATGTTTACCAATGAAACACATGTGGGCGCCACGCTGTAATTTTTCCTGATTTACAATTTCAAATCCATATGTTAAAACCTTTTATAGGCATTATGAACTTATATCTAACTAATAGTGCTTATAACCTATAAATATGTGTACTATAGAGTATCAACTCTCATGTCCGAAACACATTCTAGAGATTTTCTCAATGTAGGAGCAGACTCAGGATTCATACTTCAGTAGAGAACTCGTGTCTGTCAATTTAATATTCCTATGTTAAAACTTCTATGCATTGTGAACTATATCTCACTATCTATGCTTAGAAATCTGCAAATAATCTATGTACTATAGAAAGGAAATTGTATCCATGCGGAGACATACACATGAGTACGCATATCATGGACTCAGTTCATTCTGGATAAATTGTTTTCCTAATTCATAATCTGTAACTTGGAACTATAGTGCTAAATTTTAGTACCATCCCTTTGTTAACAGATTAGTAACCACTCCATATGAGGAGGGACATGTAATCATTTCATAAAATATTTCTAGGGACATGCCATGTTTGAGAATATAAATTCAAAAACAATTAAAGTAAACGCGTGATATAAATGAATGTTCGGATAGGATGTACCTTCAATCCGCATGACCTCACTGTAGTAGAAACAGAAGCGAAGATCGATGTGAATAAATTGCTTGCAATATTCAGAAGACTGGACCATACGGCATAAGTTATTCTAAGAAATAAACTCCGAATAATAGCAGTCATTGGCCAAGCATATCAGCGGTTACTATCCTCATGTGCTGTACGCAGTGGGGGAAAACAATATATGTTTTAGTTTATGGATTAACTCCTGAAGAAAATCCAAAAACCTAGGCTCCCTGCATCATCATTATGATTAATTATTATGTATGATTATCATGTACTTAATATCAGAGAAATGTACATGTATGTTTTTTTCTGGTATGAGAATTTTCTCTGTTCTTATTGTTACTTTTTCCTGTGGGAATATATATTTTAATGTTACCCTTGGGGATATGAGGATGTTGATAGAAGAATCCATGTGTATGTCAGTACTTAAGAAGCCAATGTTGAATAGTCTTGACCTAAGGATGATTATAGTGCCGAAAAGAAGACGCGGCATTAGAAACCACAAAGATTCTGTATAGGTCATTCTCTTCAAGAATGAGAGATACAATATCAACATGTTGGATGGACAGAATGACTTCACTCATCTAATAGTCCCAGTAACAACAGAACAAAACCGAGTGAAAAGATATCTCACTCACTATCAGAGCTAGCAAAGTTCTACAACAAGCGGCGAGGGACAGGGAACTTGGAAACCCACTCCTATCTACTTCCCCTTTTTTGTTTGTAATTGTCTTGTGAAATTTAACACATCACAGTAGGTTAATGCTCGTGTTGTATTCTTTGTCATCCCTTTTCTATAGAAGAGAAGCGAGTGGTGGTTTTGGTGGAACTGCATTCCATAACTATCATCAGGATCCTGGGTTAACAGCCTGGTGAAGGTGAGTCAGGACTAAATGGCTTAACCATGTTCTGGATCTAGAAATACATCAATGTTGACTGCTGCAATCATTAGCTGCCATAGCAAGCGAAAGACACATTCGAATCGAAGATGATAGACACCCAGCGTTTGATATTCTGACTCCTGTCCGAATATCCAGGATGGACTTCCTTATCAGAATGTTAACAGTGATATGCCTAGTACACAGATACCACAAAAGAATAACCTGTTTTACTTCTGGGAGGTACCACCTGAGGAACCATCAATCGTCGAGGTCAACTAAACTATGGGAGTTATACTACGTGTAATAAAACTAACAGCAGTAAGAACCCTCCATCTGTCTGTTGGACTCCCAAGTTCAAAGGATGCCTCCAAGTATCCTCCTTCGAAAGAAAAGTCACAAAGCAGCAAAAGTCAACATAAGGTTCCAGACACTCAAACACCAAAGTCTAGAATACTAGACACCAACTCAAACAAATGGGAAGAGGCACTGAAACAACATTATAGCCAATACAATCAATGTACCAACTTCAGAACCTCGGAACCATAACTACACCAGATTACCTCAAGGTTCCAAAACCTGAACACCATCAGATAAAAGACCATATGAAAGCAACTAAATGTTTCTACATCAGCAACAAGAGGAATCATCTAATTGTTTGCAACCCTGTTACTGTGCTAGATTTATTCATCTTGGATATATGTAGGTATAGATCAATTGTGGCCCTCGTCACAGATACTACCATGAGATGCCTCAGTCATATAAAGTTCTACACTGGACTAGATAACAACGACTAACTCTTTGCTGGTCCAATGTCAACCTAAATGCCATGGGTTATAGACTCGCGACTTGGTGGGTGTAAAATCTTTGTGGAACTAATTGGGATTCTGATATTAGAAGCAGAGCAGCTGAATGGACGTCTACTTGGCACCATGTATGGTGAGATGGTAAAGTATCTTCTGCAGAGCTTAAGTGGAAATTCTGGAAAGTTAGACCAACCTGAGGCCCCAAATTTCAAAAAGACACCGAGGCTACTGCAACAGAGTAAAAAAATCCGAGAGGTGTTATAACTGCATTTGCACCGCCATTGCTGACTGACAGCCTATCAATAAGAATAATTCCCCTAGCGTATTTCAACATTTCTGCGTTGGTGGCTGTGGCAGGACGTTCATAGCACGGCGGATCAATCAGCTTCGTATCTCTACTTCCTCATTCTTTGATTCTCTGAACCCAGCGATTGACTGTATTCCTGTTGACTGTAAAACTTCCATACACATCACATAGACGCCTGTGAATGTTCACAACAGTTTCCTTCTCTGCAAATAGAAAGTCTATCACAATTTCGCTGCTTATAACGCAAAGTGTTGACACGCTCTCTTCCAACGGTTTAGGGCAGCCGTATTATTTGGCCGGTTGGGTTGTAATTTCGTTGCACAAATAGGCATATGCCATATTTAAAGTTTACAAAATTGCATGCTATCTTCATTATTAGCGGAGAAAACCGATGTGGTGCATTACTTTCTAAACGACCCTTGTACCTACCCACATATATACTCATCTATACACCCACCTATATACCCACCTATGTACCCACATATATACTCATCTATACACCCACCTATATACCCACCTATGTACCCACATATATACTCATCTATACACCCACCTATATACCCACCTATATACCCACCTATATACCCATCTATACACCCACATATATACCCATCTATACACCCACATATATACCCATCTATACACCCACCTATATACCCACCCTATGTACCCACATGCCTGTCTGTCTGCATAGCTGCTTATGTGCAAACTAACCTACATACGTACGTGTCTACCTGTCTACCTCGCCACCCACCAACTTATATACCCACCCACCTACCTACCCACCTACTTACTGTCTACCTGCCTTCGCACCTATCTAACAATCACCCAACCTACTTACCTACCTACCGACTGACCTGTCTACCTACCTACCTACCGATCGACCTACCTTCTCCTACTTACCTAACTACATACATCTACCTACCTAGTTACACCTACCTACTACACCTACATAACTGCCTACCTGCCTGCCTGCCTGCCTACCTACCTACCTACCTACCTACCTAAATACCTATCTTCCTACCTACTTATTTATCTGCATATCTACCTTTCTTTCAGCCTAACTACCTATTTACCTAAATACCTTTCTACCCACCAAACTGTCACTCTATGTGTCTGTCTGCCTGCCGGTCTGTCTGCCTGTCTTTCTGTCGGTATACTGATCCATTTCTAAAATATTACACACACTGTTGTTTATATTGCATATCATAATCTATGTGACTTACAAGGCGTACCTCCTTTGTTTGTCATACTCTAGACATGTCACAATATAATACAGGATCTTTGTGCCGCATTAACTACGCGTGTTGCCCTGCCGAAGACATATCACAAACATACTACACAATACATGTCACTCACTGGTCACACTGCTGCCCTACCCTAGACATGTCACAAATATACAAAATGATCTACGTGACACACAAGTCACATGTTTGTCCTACCCTCGACATATCACAAATATACTACATGATCTATATCAATCTATAGCCACCTGTCCTCTTGTTGCCCTACCCTAGACATGTCACAAATATACTACATGAAGAAGTGGGATGCTGCGCAGGAAAGCCTCAAGTTTATCATCAACAGCGCAGAGAGGCCCCCAAAACCAGAGCCTCTACCCAAGACTCTTAAAGAGGCCTTCAACAGGGTGTGTTACAGGTAAGCAGTTATAAAAGGTATATCCACACATTTGGTACAGGTGAGTGGCACCTTGCCGTCTTTACAGACGAAAGTACGTGGATTGGAATTAGGTCAGAATTCCATCGCACAATGCCTGGGCTTGGATTCAGAGAACATGTGTTGCCCTATTTATGTTCTGTGTTCATGATGCAGCATGATCCCTCTCTCGGCCTTGCCTTTTTATCTACTGAGGAAAGGATTACCAGAACGTCAGGAACAAGGTAGGCTGCAGAAGCTGGCGGCTCAGCATGAAACCTCCAAGAGCAGGTGGTGAGTAAAAGGCCAGTCCCTCACATCCGGGGGATTTGACTTAGAGACGTTCAGCCATTTCTCTCAGCTATGTGTGGACCAGTATAAGCGTGTACACCAAGCATTTTATTACAGGTAAGCAGTTAAAAAAGATATATCCATGCATTTTGGTACAGGTAAGCAGGTCAGATATGATTGATCTATCGTATGACAGTAGACGGTACTACCTGCTTTCTGTTAGCACCGATTGTTGGGCGGCGCTTACCAAACCCGACACCCCACATTGTGCCAACGGCTTCTGACGGAGCAGCGCAATTGGGAGGGTACCAGCTTCAACCTAGTGCGAGGAGATGCAACCTAAAGGCATGGTATAGTAGACGCGGCCCTAGCTTTGGTAGGCAACTGGTCTAGGATTGGATTTTCTAGACAAGTGTATGTTCAGTAGTCTAAAATACACACACACACACACACACACGCGCGCGCTCGCACACACACGCACACACACACACTGAGAGAGAGAGAGAGAGAGAGAGAGAGAGAGAGAGAGAGAGAGAGAGAGAGAGAGAGAGAGAGAGCAAACAGGACACATATAGAACTGTAGACATACAGATAGATAGACAAATAAAAAAGAATACACAGAAGATCGGAATAATGAATACTTTTCATTATGCATATATGTGTATAAACAAGTTAGTTTTATATCATTTACAGGACATTGCAATCAAGCTTAATTTTTGTTTGGCTGTTTGTGATTTCCTGGCAAGTTTACGTTCAGTAGTTTGCTATTGCTTTGTGAACGACCGGCACTCATACCATTGTGTGGAAACCGACACATGGCGGTCTGGTGCAAACTCGCTCGCAGACGTGTGTCGATCTCGGTATGAGGGAATGCGAATTGCATCCGCAACCCCTTCACCACATAGCTGGTATATACACGCTAATGCTGCCATAGAGCAGTCTCTGGGTAATGGTGACATAGAACAGTCTCGGGGGAATGATGCCATATTACAGTCTCTGAGGAATGATGCCATAAAACAGTCTCTGGGGAATGATGCCATAGAACAGTCTCTGGGGAATGATGTCATAGAACTGTCTCTGAGGAATGATGCCATAGAACAGTCGCTGGGGAATGATGCCATAGAACAGTCGCTGAGGAATGATGCCATAGAACAGTCGCTGGGGAATGATGCCATAGAACAGTCTCTTTGGAATGATGCCATAGAACTGTCTCTGAGGAATGATGCCATAGAACAGTCTCTGGGGAATGATGCCATAGAACTGTCTCTGAGGAATGATGCCATAGAACAGTCTCTGTGGAATGATGCCATAGAACTGTCTATGAGGAATGATGACATAGAACAGTTGCTGGGGAATGATGCCATAGAACTGTCTCCGAGGAATGATGCCATAGAACAGTCGCAGGGGAATGATACCATAGAACTGTCTCTGAGGAATGATGCCATAGAACTGTCTCTGGGGAATGATGCCATAGAACAGTCTCTGAGGAATGATGCCATAGAACAGTCGCTGGGGAATGATGCCATAGAACAGTCGCTGGGGAATGATGCCATAGAACTGTCTCCGAGGAATGATGCCATAGAACAGTCGCAGGGGAATGATGCCATTGAACAGTCCTCTGGGGAATGATGCCATAGAACAGTCTCTGGGGAATGATGCCATAGAACAGTCTCTGCTGAATGATGCCATAGAACAGTCTCTGGGGAATGATGCCATAGAACTGTCTCTGATGAATGATGACATAGAACAGTCGCTGGGGAATGATGCCATAGAACAGTCGCTGGGGAATGATGCCATAGAACAGTCTCTGGGGAATGATGCCCTAGAACAGTCTCTTTGGAATGATGCCATAGAACTGTCTCTGAGGAATGATGCCATAGAACAGTCACTGGAGAATGATGGCATAGAACAGTCGCTGGGGAATGATGCCATAGAACAGTCTCTGTGGAATGATGTCATAGAACAGTCTCTGAGGAATGATGCCATAGAACAGTCTCTGCGGAATGATGCCATAGAACTGTCTCTCTCCCCCGATGTGTCTCCACCTTGCCGTGGTGGGGGAGCTTGCGTGTCCCATCGACCCCATGTGCTTTCCGATGGGTGAAAAACTACATATCGGACAGCATATGGGATAGGGACCAGACTAAGAGAGACACAACCTGCTGCTCTGCAGGTAGGCTGAGGATAGCAGTCAAAACCTAATCTCCGGGGCACGAAGCCACAATCTTGGTCCAGATACTTACACAAACGCCTCCGCCGATAAATGGAGGTGAGATACTGGGCACGCTACATGCCCAGTTCAGATACTTGTCCGAAGGCTCTCAGCTGGGGGATAAGAGGGATCCCCGGATGAGAGGGCCTGGCCGTTTTTCGCTCACTGCTGTACGGAGGTAAGGTGCTGAGCCGGCAGCACATGTAGCCTACCTCGTGAGCGAGTACTAACAGATGGAAAAACACCTCGGTCGCACGTTCCGATGAAAGTCTCTAACCGTACTCATGGAGTGAGTGTAGTCAAGGGTGGAAAATTGTCTCGATGTCACGAAATGGAACGCCTGGCTTGCGAACCCATTACGTGGCAGACCAAAGGAAAAGCTTACTGTGTGGAAGTCGAAATAAGAGTCTAACTTGTCTCGAACCTGAGGAAGGCTAACCTCAATAAAAATGCCCGCTGAAGCCGGAAGTGTCAGCCTACGGGCGGCAAAATAAAAATGGCACTACGCAACTACGTCCGAGTGAAATGTCTTTCGTGACCGGAAAAGCTCTTAACTAGTCTTCACTCGTGCTAGGAAAATCTACCTTGTTTTCGAATGCCGCTCTTGTTCGGAACAGCTCTGACTAGGTAGTTCTCCTAATGTCCTTCGTGCCTGGAACAGCTCTGAAGGGCACAGAGACAAGCACATGTCCGAACCGAAAACTCGCTGAGTGGATACCGTCTGCAGACTGGCCTGGTTTGTGAGGGAGCGGCCCGTGGTGAAGGGGCACCCAATATATTGAAGTGAAGATTTAAAGCAGCCATGAGCAGGACGTGACGATTCCCTCGGTAAGCCCAGGACCAGGGCGCTATGTGTCGGCCCTGCAATTATGGAAGCAACCTTGGATGGCGGAAAATGCTATGGACTGTCCCTGCCTTCCTTTGAGGGATGACCGATGTCTTCGACCGTTCCAACTTGGCCAGCTGGGTTGTAGATGGCACCACAAAAGTGAGAGTCTCCCAGGAATGCTACCTGGTCAAAAAAGCACGCTGTAGTCGGATGTGTTGGCCTACGGGTTTCGGCCCAAGGGCGCATAACTTGACACACCGCAATCACATCTGAAAAAACACTCCGGATGAACGAAAAGAAGAAGAAGAAGAACTGTCTCTGAGGAATGATGCCATAGAACAGTCGCTGGGGAATGATGCCATAGAACAGTTCTCTGAGGAATGATGCCACAGAACAGTCTCTGGGGAATGATGCCATAGAACTGTCTATGAGGAATGATGCCATAGAACAGTCGCTGGGGAATGATACCATAGAACAGTCTCTGGGGAATCATGCCATAGAACAGTCTCTAGGAAATGATGCTATAGAACAGTCGTTGGGGAATGATGCCATAGAACAGTCTCTGGGGAATGATGCCATAGAACAGTCTCTGGGGAATGATGCCATAGAACAGTCTCTGAAGAATGATGCCATAGAACAGTCTCTGAAGAATGATGCCATAGAACAGTCTCTAGGGAATGATGCCCTAAAACAGTCTCTTGGGAAGACATTTCCAATACTGCTTTCTTGTTTAACACACGAATGATGCCATGGAACAATCTCTAGGGAGGACATTTCCAATACTGCTGTCTTGTTTATCACCAAAGAAAAACTCTCTTGATAGACCTTTCCTAACGGCACCTTGCCGTCTTGACAGATGATAGTGTGTAAAATGGAGTTAATCCTCTCCATAGAACAAAGCCTGGGCTGGACTTAGAGACCACATTTCGTAAATGCAGCATGATCTCTCTCTCTCTCTCTCTCTCTCTCTCTCTCTTTCTCTCTCTCTCTCTCTCTCTCTCTCTCTCTCTCTCTCTCTCTCTCGGTCTGCCTAGTTTATTCCATAGGAAAGGTAACATCATTACGTCTGGAACATGACAAGCTGCAGAAGCTGCCGAATCTGCAAAGCAATACTCTTAACTGTCCGCTTTCCATCCTAGACCAGTTGCCGACCAAGGCTTAGGGCCTTGTCTGCCCTGCCATGACATTTAGTCTTTAGGCTGCATTTCTTCGCACTAGGATAAGGTTTTTATCACTTATCCCCCCTATTACGCTCCTCCGCCCGAAGCCGTTGGCACAGTGTGAGGTGTCGGGTTTGGTGAGTGCCGCCCAACATTCGGCTCTAACAGAACGCAGGCAGTACCATCTATTGTCATACAACATCTCAGTCATACCTGAAAAGACCTGACCGTATGTTGACATTCTAAACTTAGATACATTCTACAAAGAATTCACCGCGAACAAAACACATACTCTCGGTTGGTTGGAGTGGTAGCGACCTGGACAAATACTTTAATTTAGTTTAGTTTAGTCGACGGATCAACATCATGGCACACGGGTGTAACCCATAAGTGAACCGTTCTTCTCCTAACTCAAGCCACGGCACACGGGTGTAGCCCATAAGTGCGATGTTCTACTCCTAATTCAAGCCTGAGTTCGGAGAGTCTCAGCTCAGTGTACGAACTCCGTAGCACCGGCGAGGATCCTGAAATACTTTGGATAGATTTTTAACTAGAAATTTTGCCCGTGCAGCGCCGTTAGGCTACTCTTTTTCGATTTCCAACTGCCAAGGGATTTTTTACGTTCGCAATAATACACACGGGCGTCCGATCTCACTACCCAGAGACCAGGGGAAATTTTATTTCTAGAAGTCCTCGTGAAAAAATCACAAATACTGATCGGTTGAAGAGTTGTCTTTGAAATAGATGAATAACTGTAATTGTGTGCCTGGTGACTGAACTCACTAGTATACATATAAATGTAACAACAAAGTGCCGCCTCCTCACAGATACGCCCAGTATATCAGTATGTACAGGAAGCTGACCAAATGTTTCGACAACATGGTTCATCCTCAGAAGAGAGATCTGATCAGTAAGTGCAAGTTCTGTGACCTACTGAAACCCAATGTTAGCATCTTGTTTCGTTATTTACTGTCACCATTGAACTGAAGTTCACTGTTCTGTGAACTACCAGAGGACAAAGTTAACATCGTGTTTCGTTACTTAGAATCATCACTGACTTCTAGTGCTGTGCGAACTATCTGAGCTAAATGTTAACGTCTTTTCTTGTTAGTTAGAATCACCATTAACCTGGAGTCTACTGTTCTGTGAACCATCAGAGTTTAGTGTTAACATTATGTCTCTAGTTATTTAGATTCACCAATGACCTGGTGTACATTAATCTGTGAATACCAGAGCTTAGAGTTTACATTTCGTCTCTCGATATTTAGAACCACCATTGACCTGGAATACAGCGTAAACTACCAGAGTTCAATGTTAATACCTTGCCTCGTTATTTAGAATCCTCATAATAAACAGTAATATGAAATATAATGCATGCATTCACCTAGTCACGCACTATCCATCAATCAATAGATAAACCTACATATTACCCAATACATCCATATATACATACATCTATACATCCATTTATACATACATATATACGTCCATCTATGCATACATCTATACATACCTCAGTACATCCATTTATATAACCATCTATACATCCCTCAATATATCAATCTAAGCACCCATCAGTACATTTATTAGTACATCATCATCCCTCAATACTTCCATCTATTTATCCATCAGGGCATCGACCAGTAACCTCTGAAGTCGGAGTGGGCTCGCCTGAATGGCGAGGGACACCGGTAAAAGGGAAAACAAGCCCACACGCAAAACTTAGTCATTTACTACTTTAAACAGTGTGTAAGGACTACGCTCGAGTTTAAGCTAGCGAACAAAAAGAAGAAGATCGAACAGTACATCCATCAGTACATCCATCTATACAATTATAAATACATACACCAACACTTCCATTAATCCATTATCCATATATAAATCAGCTACACCAACAAACAAATCCACGCATATACGCATCAATATAGCGATCTATCAATTAAGAAATCTACACATCCACCGATTAATCCCTCTACGAGTCCATTAATCCTTCGATCAATCATTAATCCTTTAATCCATCCATTAATTCCTCGGTCAACCATTAATACCTCAATCCATCCATTAATCCCTCGGTCCATCCATTAATCGCTAGGTCCATCCATTTATTCCTTGGTCCATTCATTAATCCCTCGGCCCATCGATTAATCCCCTGGTCGATCCATTAATCCCTTGGTCCATCCATTAATCCCTCGGTCCATCCATTAATCCTTTGGCCCACCAATTAATCCCCCGGTCGATCCATTAATCTCTAGGTCCATTCATCAATCCCTCGGTTCATCCATTAATCCCTCGGCCCATCCATTAATCCCCAGTCCATTAATTAATCCCTCGATCCATCCATCAATCCCCCGGTATATTCATTCATCCTTCGGCTCATCCATTAATCCCCCGATCTATCCATTAATCCCTCGGTCCATCCATTACTTCCTTGGCCCATCCACACTGACGCCCAACTAATCCTCCTTTGTTCCACACACCAGCCAGATGTCTCGATGGCGTCACCGGGAGAATCATCGAGCTGCGCCACGAGCTGTTCCGGATACAGATGAGCGAGTACGCCCCGTTCGGTCCGTTCTGTGCCGAGTACCAGATGCTGCCCTCAAACCTGGACATGGAGCTGTCCAGAACGTTTGCATACGACAGATCCCAGGTCTGTTGACAATATCTCATAAACAGCAGTAGCAGCAGCAGCAGCAGCAGCAGCAGCAGCAGCAGCAGCAGCAGCAGCAGACTACTACTACTACTACTACTACTACTACTACTACTACTACTACTACTACTACTACTACTACTACTACTACTACTACTACTACTACTACTACTACTACTGCTACTGCTGCTGCTGCTGCTGCTGCTACTACTACTACTACCACTAACACCAACAACACCACTACCATCACAATCACCACTACCACGTTCATCACCACCATCACAGCCATCACCGCCGCCACCACCACCACCACCACTACTACCACTACCAGCGAAAACGCCGCCGCCACCACCACCACTACCAAGATGACCACCGCGAGGCAAAGTGGCTATGATGAGATCAAGTGGGCCCCAGGAAGGTTAAATCGGACAACAAATGCCCGCAGAAGTCGGAGGTGTCGGCCTTACGGCGCAAGAACGCATCTCTGCTGTAAACAGGCACAATGTAATCACGTCCGAAAAAACTCCGCAGAAGTAGAAGAAGAAGATCAAGTGGCTATGATGAGGCCAAGACGTTGCTAATAAGCCGTGTATAGAACCTTAATATTGTTCTTCTATCGCCGTGTATCCTAGTGGGAATGAAAGCATCCAGGTTTCCAGGATGATCACTCGATTTGTCAACTCCGCCAGAATGATGACTCGAATTGTCAACTCCGCCAGAATGATGACTCGAATTGTCAACTCCGCCATAATGATGACTCGAATTGTCAACTCCGCCAGAATGATGACTCGAATTGTCAACTCCGCCATAATGATGACTCGAATTGTCAACTCCGCCAGAATGAATGGGTGGCAATTTTCACATTACCCCGCAGGATATACAAGGATGAGGTACCACTTGTTCAACAAGACAAAGATGGGAGATTCTGATAAATGCAACTGTCGAACTGATATACTGAGGGCTAAACGTGTGCTGCAGGAGTGTCCAACATTCAAGGATGATGTACCACTTGTTCAACAAGACAAAGATGGGAGATACTGCTGAATGCAACTGACAAGGAGCAGAGATAATTAAGTTGACCTGCACTGTGTGTATCTGGAAGAAACTCTAGGGCCATGTCTGCAGTCTCGTGTTGATTGTTGCTGTATTTTAATATATTTACGATTATGTTTTTCCTCGTTCGCTTTGAACCCAAGCATAGTCCAGACATGTACTACTACTTCTAATGCCCTGGACTGATTTGTGAGTGTGAATTAACTTTCCCTATTACCAGTGTTTCCCGCCATCAGGCGAACCTACTCCGGCTTCGGGGGTAATATTTAAGATGACCCCTGAAGGTGTACACACAAAAAAAAAAAAAAAAAGGAACGAATGAATGAACGAAATTTATTATGACGGAAGGAAGGAGAAAACAGCGAAATATCTTCCAGGAATAATGTACACAAACTGTATATCCTGTGTAGAGGTTGTGTTTGAAGTGTCCATCTGTCTCGCCGAAACTACACGTCCCAGTCCATCATTCCACGTCCAAGTCCAGCATTCGACGTCCTGTCGTGCGGTAGATTGCAGCCTCGCTAGTGTAGTGGTAGACTCTAACCTGCCGACCAGCAGTTCATGCTCCCAGGTCGCCCTGGCCTAAAGGGTAACAAGAATGTCTGTAATTTAAGCCATGACCCTCTGTGGACAACAATCACCTTCAAATTAATATCTTATTTGTGGCTGACTCGGTCACATGATTATGAATCTGAGACTGGCAGTGGACCCTAATATAACTTCTCTTCTGAGGTTGAACGGGGTAGGGGTCATGGTAGAATGGAAATAATGGACATGTCTTGGGAAGTATGGGGTCCGGTGTGGTACCGACCGCACTCCCCACCCAGTGCCGAGATGTGTAGACAAATATGCGTGTAGAACCATATAGGCCTACTTGACGGGTGTGTGCAAGGGTCCTTTACTACTGACTTGCTGTCACGTGGATGCTGACGTGCGCGACTGATGAACGTTTGCAGTCAGTGAAGACTCTGGACTCGAATCAATCAATCAGGTGCCGTCTCCACAGTAAAGGTTGGCTGCAATGGATCTCCAACACTGTCTATCGCCTTGACTGTACATTCTGTCAGACTGATGTCGTCCATCTCTTGATGTTATCTTCCCACTTGTATCGTTGTCTACCTCTTGCTCGCTTGCCCTCAACCCTGCCTTCTAGTATGGTTTTTACAAGAGATCATGTCTTTAGCCGAAATATTTCACTTGCCTCCTCTGGACTCGAAACACCATGACAAAGGACGAGCGCTTATCAAATGTTACCATTACTCACACACCCGCATACCAGTACGGAACTCGGACGAAAGGTGGTTGGTATCATATCTCCACTGATAACTCACCAGCAGCGCCAAATTTGGAAGAAGTAACATCCATAGGGGAGATAGCTCACTACATCTGACACGGAACTCTGGCTACCAGCTGTTGGCTGCACTAGACCATCTAACGTTTTAAGCGATGACACTAGAAACGTGATTGCTGTAATGCAAGGAGTGAATCTGTAGAGAGAGAGAGAGAGAGAGAGAGAGAGAGAGAGAGAGAGAGAGAGAGAGAGAGAGAGAGAGAGAGAGAGAGAGAGAGAGAGAGAGACCGTAGAAAGTGGTGACACTAGAAACATGACTGTTGTAATGCAGGTAGTGAATCTGTGGACAGAGACACCGTAGAAAGTGGTTCAGACGTTCTTGCGAGAATGATAGCCAGTGAGTTATATCTGTGAGTCAAAGAAGCTCTGACTATGTTGTTATAAGAAGAATCATACTCTATCAAGGGTGTTGTATAAAAACACAAACTCAGTTAAGTCCAAGAGGCTCATTATTCTATCCCACAAATTCAGCTAAGTCCATCACAGGTCACTGAACATCCTGACATTAACTCTCACCTTTGCTTAACTGTAAATCTAGACCACAAGCTCTCGTTCTTACCGGAGTAAAAGAAAAACATAAACAGATCTGACACGAAACGTTCCCATCTGGCAGGCAGTTGTCTTCCCTTGCATGGTGTCAATGTGTTCACCTTTGTAAAACTTTACACCAGTGTATATTTGTGTAAGTATCGACTTGTCTTCATTTGTTTCTCTTTCCTTGATAGGGCTTTGTCCACAGTGCCACGTTTGCGTTCACGTTGAGCTGTCTTTGTCTTCATTGCCTGTTGTCTCTTCCATCCATCCATCATGTGCCATGCCGGTAAGCGTGGGCGGTCATGTTCTGCCATCTCACCCGATCACCAGAGTCGTGGATCAGCTCCGTGTTTCTGTCTCGACTATGCCACAAGGCCAAGCCATCCAGGTACTTGCTTCTAGGTCTTCCCCTTGGTCTGTTCCCCTCGATCTTACCAGTTGTCACCAAATTCTCCAATCCATTTCTTCTCATAACATGTCCAAAAAATTTTGACGATTTCACACAACATGATTTTCTTGGCATGTGTAAAGAAGGTAGTTTGCCATTGCTTTCCTTCCTAGCAGTGACCATACTGGTCAGTGACCGTAGCCATTGTCTCCTCAAAAAAGAGATCCTCTGCCTACCATCGTGAAGGTGGAGACCATAACCTACAACTATCTGTTGGCTGCTCTCCATCTTCATCCACCACCTGCACCCATGGCTTCACGTAACCCTGATCGGGGGGCTAAACGGGTACTCCACCTTGCCCAAGGGTGTCCCGTAGGCTAGTGGAGGGAAGGAGGCGCCTTACTTCTCCTTTGATAGGGGATACCCCTACCCCGCTACCCGTT
>OY992876.1:6173254-6238254 GCA_963921405.1 Cepaea hortensis | reverse complement strand
AGTTTTTATACAAAGATGCGTTGTATCTGCCCAAATAAAACAAGTTTTTATACAAAGATGCGTTTTATCTGCCCAAATAAAACAAGTTTTTATACAATGATGCGTTGTATCTGCCCAAATAAAACAAGTTTTTATACAAAGATGCGTTGTATCTGCCCAAATAAAACAAGTTTTTATACAAAGATGCGTTTTATCTGCCCAAATAAAACAAGTTTTTATACAATGATGCGTTGTATCTGCCCAAATAAAACAAGTTTTTATACAAAGATGCGTTGTATCTGCCCAAATAAAACAAGTTTTTATACAAAGATGCGTTTTATCTGCCCAAATAAAACAAGTTTTTATACAATGATGCGTTGTATCTGCCCAAATAAAACAAGTTTTTATACAAAGATGCGTTGTATCTGCCCAAATAAAACAAGTTTTTATACAAAGATGCGTTGCATCTGCCCAAATAAAACAAGTTTTTATACAAAGATGCGTTTTATCTGCCCAAATAAAACAAGTTTTTATACAAAGATGCGTTGTATCTGCCCAAATAAAACAAGTTTTTATACAAAGATGCGTTGTATCTGCCCAAATAAAACAAGTTTTTATACAAAGTTGCGTTTTATCTGCCCAAATAAAACAAGTTTTTATACAAAGATGCGTTTTATCTGCCCAAATAAAACAAGTTTTTATACAAAGATGCGTTGTATCTGCCCAAATAAAACAAGTTTTTATACAAAGATGCGTTTTATCTGCCCAAATAAAACAAGTTTTTATACAATGATGCGTTGTATCTGCCCAAATAAAACAAGTTTTTATACAAAGATGCGTTGTATCTGCCCAAATAAAACAAGTTTTTATACAAAGATGCGTTGTATCTGCCCAAATAAAACAAGTTTTTATACAAAGATGCGTTTTATCTGCCTAAATAAAACAAGTTTTTATACAAAGATGCGTTGTATCTGCCCAAATAAAACAAGTTTTTATACAAAGATGCGTTGTATCTGCCCAAATAAAACAAGTTTTTATACAAAGATGCGTTTTATCTGCCCAAATAAAACAAGTTTTTATACAAAGATGCGTTTTATCTGCCCAAATAAAACAAGTTTTTATACAAAGATGCGTTTTATCTGCCCAAATAAAACAAGTTTTTATACAATGATGCGTTTTATCTGCCCAAATAAAACAAGTTTTTATACAAAGATGCGTTGTATCTGCCCAAATAAAACAAGTTTTTATACAAAGATGCGTTGTATCTGCCCAAATAAAACAAGTTTTTATACAAAGATGCGTTTTATCTGCCCAAATAAAACAAGTTTTTATACAATGATGCGTTGTATCTGCCCAAATAAAACAAGTTTTTATACAAAGATACTTTGTATCTGCCCAAATAAAACAAGTTTTTATACAAAGATGCGTTTTATCTGCCCAAATAAAACAAGTTTTTATACAATGATGCGTTGTATCTGCCCAAATAAAACAAGTTTTTATACAAAAATGCATTGTATCTGCCCAAATAAAACAAGTTTTTATACAAAGATGCGTTTTATCTGCCCAAATAAAACAAGTTTTTATACAATGATGCGTTGTATCTGCCCAAATAAAACAAGTTTTTATACAAAGATGCGTTGTATCTGCCCAAATAAAACAAGTTTTTATACAAAGATGCGTTGTATCTGCCCAAATAAAACAAGTTTTTATACAAAGATGCGTTTTATCTGCCCAAATAAAACAAGTTTTTATACAAAGATGCGTTGTATCTGCCCAAATAAAACAAGTTTTTATACAAAGATGCGTTGTATCTGCCCAAATAAAACAAGTTTTTATACAAAGATGCGTTTTATCTGCCCAAATAAAACAAGTTTTTATACAAAGATGCGTTTTATCTGCCCAAATAAAACAAGTTTTTATACAAAGATGCGTTTTATCTGCCCAAATAAAACAAGTTTTTATACAAAGATGCGTTTTATCTGCCCAAATAAAACAAGTTTTTATACAATGATGCGTTTTATCTGCCCAAATAAAACAAGTTTTTATACAAAGATGCGTTTTATCTGCCCAAATAAAACAAGTTTTTATACAAAGATGCGTTTTATCTGCCCAAATAAAACAAGTTTTTATACAAAGATGCGTTTTATCTGCCCAAATAAAACAAGTTTTTATACAAAGATGCGTTTTATCTGCCCAAATAAAACAAGTTTTTATACAAAGATGCGTTTTATCTGCCCAAATAAAACAAGTTTTTATACAAAGATGCGTTTTATCTGCCCAAATAAAACAAGTTTTTATACAAAGATGCGTTTTATCTGCCCAAATAAAACAAGTTTGTATACAAAGATGCGTTTTATCTGCCCAAATAAAACAAGTTTTTATACAAAGATGCGTTTTATCCTCCCAAATAAAACAAGTTTTTATACAAAGATGCGTTTTATCTGCCCAAATAAAACAAGTTTTTATACAAAGATGCGTTTTATCTGCCCAAATAAAACAAGTTTTTATACAAAGATGCGTTTTATCTGTCCAAATAAAACACGCTTTTATACAAAGATGCGTTGTATCTGCCCAAATAAAACACGTTTTCATGCACAGATGCGTTTTATCTGGCTAAATAAAACAAGTTTTTATACAAAGATGCGTTTTATCTGCCCAAATAAAACAAGTTTTTATACAAAGATGCGTTTTATCTACCCAAATAAAACAAGTTTTTATACAAAGATGCGTTTTATCTGCCCAAATAAAACAAGTTTTTATACAAAGATGTGTTTTATCTGCCCAAATAAAACAAGATTTTTATACAATGATGCGTTTTATCTGCCCAAATAAAACACGTTTTTATGCACAGATGCGTTTTATCTGGCTAAATAAAACAAGTTTTTATACAAAGATGCGTTTTATCTGCCCAAATAAAACAAGATTTTTATACAATGATGCGTTTTATCTGGCCACTTCGGCCACTAGCTGAGTCCACTTCCTCTCGTGAGCCTCGGTGTGTCTGTCGCACTTTCCTTAGCTGCTTTACTGCAGCTCTCTTTGCTTTCCAATCATGGTCTACTTCTGGGGTCCACCATGGGGGGCTGCAAAAAAGGAGTTTTAACAGTCCTGTTGCAAGCCCCCTATCTGAGGCGTCCAAGAAGGCTATCGGTGCACTCATACCGGAAGGTCTTGCGCGCTCTCCCAGCCTTAACTTTCCTGGATTTAGAGATCAGGACTGAGCATGGCATGTGATCACTCCCATGGTCATTCAAAACAGTCCACTTTACATCAAGGACTGATGACTGGGAGACAAGTGCCAAGTCAATAGCTGTGTCTGCATCGCCAGGCCTCATTGCCATTCTAGTCGGCCTACCATCATTTATGCAGACCACATCGGAGACCACCATGGCATCCGCAGGGGCAATTCCCTGTCGGTTTTCTCCACTACTGTCCCAATCTCTGTTCCTTGCATTGAAGTCTCCACATATGAGTAGCCTATCACCTGGTAATTCCTCCAATTCCTTAAGCCAGTTCCAGTGTTCCTTTCTGACAAAACAGTCCACTGTGGCATTTACATTTATGATGTTCCAACTTAAGCCACCATTTGTATACCCTGGACCTCTCTTGCACTGTGATTCTACTGGTTCAAGTCAAGTACCACATGCTTCACTCCTTCCTTCACCAGCAGACCTTGCCCATGTCTCTTCTGCCCAGTAGGGTTTATATAACTGGCGTACCCAGGGCAATGGTATTTGTCTGTATTTAGCTTCTGGAGCATGAGGACATCAAAATCATATATTAGCCTCTCCAATACAGGACCTCTCTGCCTAGCACCACGACAATTCCAGTATCCCACTCTTACATGGTTGAAATCTAGTCTTTCCACTTTTCGTCTTATTCTCCTGGCCCTCCTATTTCTATGCCTTCTTCTCACACCATTTCCTCGTCTTCTCCTCCTCACTCTCTCTTCGCTAGCCTCTGAAAGATGTGTCAAGCGCAGAACACTTGCTCCGTAGCTCCGGCGACGATTCCCGTGTTTAATTAATTCCATAAGCAAATTTTGGATATTGCAGGAAATAACCGGTCACCCTAGCATTGCCTGCTTGCTAGGGAAGAGGCAGGTGATGTCCCGCAGGAGTCCATACGCCTGGTGCCGCCCCGCACGCCTGCTAGACGTCCATCGTTCACGACCAGTTTACACATGGCCATCCAGTTTCTCAGCACGCTGGTCCACCTTGAACTTGGGGGTTTATATTTGGAGTTTTCCCTCTCCTAGATGGACTGCTGTCCAAAGCTAATGGGTTCCACCTACCCGGGGGAGGGGTTAGAGCTCCCCTGACTCGCTTTGCAGGCACGTCTCCGAGCATATGAGGTATTTTCTAAGGAACACAGATCCAACCCCGAGATCCCGCCTCGCCCTCTGTGCCTACCGCCAGTTGGTCCGCGGCTGCTTATTGGGTATTCGCAGCTAATCTCTATATCTAGAGGCCGTTCCACGATCAGCCACCTGTGGACGCGCTGGGTTGGGGATGGTCGCCCCAGCTTTACCCAGAAAAGATGTCATAAGAGTTACTACATTAGGGCCAATTTTCATTGTCTCTAGTTTTTTAAGTAAACTAACATGGTCTATCATATCAAATGCTTTCCTGAAATCGATAAACACAGCTCCACATAGATTGTTGTTGTTTATATTCTGGTGCCAATTTTCTATCATGTATCTTTCTATCTTGCCGTATGGTAAGAATATTTTGGTCTAAATCCTGATTGACTGTCAACTATAAGCTTGTTGCGAACTAAATACTGTTGTTACTTTATGGATGTGTTTTTCCAATGGTTTAGATAGTGATGATAGTAAGGAAATGGGTCTGTAATTAGTCCGAAGACCATTGTCCAATGAGCCAGATTTAAGAAGAGGATCAGACAGACAGACAGACAGACAGACAGATAGACAGATAGATAGATAGATAGATAGATAGATAGATAGATAGATAGATAGATAGATACATGATTGGATTTACAAATGAATGACACAATCAATCAATCAATCTGTCGATCAATCAATCAATCAATCAATCAATCAATCAGTGTTATTTTATCCTTCAACAGAAGCGGAAAAATGTGGACTGGAGAAAGGTGTTGTCCCAGTTTAAGATTTTCCAAAACCGATTAGTGCTGGAGAAGGTCCGCTATCAAGTGGACGGCTTCCTCAACCTGGAGTACCGGGGAACTGACCTCGCCGACCTGGAGGAGCAGGAGGATGTGGTTGTCATCAAGAGAATACAGAAGGCCCAGGACTACGATGACGACTATGTGCAGCGGGTCATCTGTGACACTGAAACTCTGAAGGTGAGAGTCAGGTCGTATTACACAGCACATTGAGACACCTGGGCTCGGTGAAGGGGAGAGTTTTGTCATATTGCACAGCACATTGAGACACCTGGGCTCGGTGAAGGTGAGACTTTTGTCATATTACACAGCACATTGAAGGTGAGAGTCAGGTCGTATTACACAGCACATTGAGACACCTGGGCTCGGTGAAGGGGAGAGTTTTGTCATATTGCACAGCACATTGAGACACCTGGGCTCGGTGAAGGTGAGACTTTTGTCATATTACACAGCACATTGAGACACCTGGGCTCGGTGAAGGTGAGAGTCTTGTCATATTACACAGTACATTGAAACACCTCGGCTCGGTGAAGGTGAGAGTCTTGTCATATTACACAGTACATTGAAACACCTCGGCTCGGTGAAGGTGAGAGTCTTGTCATATTACACAGTACATTGAAGGTGAGAGACAGGTCGTATTACACAGCACATTAAAACACCTGGGCTGGGTGAAGGTGAGAGTCTTGTCATATTACACAGTACATTGAAGGTGAGAGTCTTTCATATTACACAGTACATTGAAACAACTCTGCTCGGTGAAGGTGAGAGTCTTGTCATATTACACAGTACATTGAAACACCTCGGCTCGGTGAAGGTGAGAGTCCTGTCGCATTACAATGCACATTGAAACACCTAGGCTCAGTGAACGTGAGAGTCAGGTCGCATTACACAGCACATTGAGACACCTGAGCTGGGTAGTCCGAACCGTTGTGGGTAGTGCGTTTCATTCCTGAATAAGGTGCGGGCGTGACACCTGGTTATGCACAACGGGGGTCAGTATGTCCGAATTTGATATATGTTTGTGTCAGGTTTACTCCCTGTTTGTTAGTCAGGTCTTAGTCAGATATGACTGAGCTACCGTATGACAGTCAGGTCTTAGTCAGATGTGACTGAGCTACCGTATGACAGTCAGGGCTTAGTCACATATGACTGAGCTACCGTATGACAGTCAGGTCTTAGTCAGATATGACTGAGCTACCGTATAACAGTCAGGTCTTAGTCAGATATGACTGAGCTACCGTATGACAGTCAGGTCTTAGTCAGATATGACTGAGCTACCGTATGACAGTCAGGTCTTAGTCAGATATGACTGAGCTACCGTATGACAGTCAGGTCTTAGTCAGATATGACTGAGCTACCGTATGACAGTCAGGTCTTAGTCAGATATGACTGAGCTACCGTATGACAGTCAGGTCTTAGATGGCTGAGCTACCGTAAGACAATCAGATCTTAGATATGACTGAGCTACGTATGACAGTCAGGTCTTAGATATGACTGAGCTACCGTATGACAGTCAGGTCTTAGATATGACTGAGCTACTGTATGACAGTCAGATCTTAGCCAGATATGACTGAGCTACCGTATGACAGTAGACGGTACTACCCGCTTTCTGTTAGCGCCGAATGTTGGACAGCACTCACCAAACCCGACACCCCACATTGTGCCAACGGCTCCGGGCGGAGGAGCGCAACTGGGAGAGTACAAGTCTTATCCTGGTGCTAGAAAATGCAACGTAAAGACTACATATCATGGCAGGACTGACCAGGCCCAAAGCCTTGGCTTAGGATCGGGTGTGGTCTAGAATCGAAGCTCCCACCGGCGGGCAGTTAGAAGATTGCTTTGCTGATCCGGCAGCTTCTGCAGTTTGTTTTGTTCCCGATGTATTGTTGGTGCCTTTCCTCTGGAGTAAACTAGGCAGGCCGAGAGAGGGATCATGCTGTAAGGGCCATACACAATCTCTAGTATTCAGCACACGCTCTATTCTATAGAGAGGTTGTGTTTTTTTTTCTTTTCTGTTGAAGACAGCAAGGTGCCAGTACTTTCTCTTTTGACCCCTGGGCTCGTCGCTGCGAAAGTAAGGGAACGATTGGCCACCTATTTGTCCGTGCAGTCAGACCTGAAAATATCATAACACTGTCAGGTGACAGATCCATATGAGGAAACTGCTTCAAAGTGTTTATTGATGTTTTTAACTTCCGCCGGAACTATTACACCCAAGGTAAAGCTGTGTGTCTACAGGTGGGTCGGTTGAAGTTTTCCTGTCAAGTTTTCACCAGGCAGTGGTTTTACGTCCTACTCTTAGCAATTTTTTAACTACCGTGGAGTTATTAACATGCGCAACTTGAATACGGAACCTCTCGTGTTTCGTTAGTATCTAAGCAGGTTAGGTACGCGAAGGTTCATTGGAAAGTTTATGTGACACGTATCTGATGCTATACGGCAATATTGAATTAAATACACAGAGTTCTGAAATGCTATATAGACCCTATTTTGCTGTATAGAAGTGAATCATACGGAGTCTCCGTGGCGAAGTAGTCAAGCCGTTTGACTCGGGCTCCGAAGGTTGTGGGTTCGATTCCTTCGGTTAATGAGTGAGATTTTTCGGAGATTCCTGAGGGTCGCCGCTAAAACTACGGAGTTCGTGCTTTGTGCGACGCTTTCCGCGCTGCGGAACGAGACCGAGCCATGTGGGATCAAAATCCCGGTGCAATGAAGTCGATCCTGTCGACTTTTAAGCGACTAGTGAATCATGGAGCCTCAATGAACACATTTGGAAGAGCTTGGAAGTCAAGACGAGGAAGTTCCTAAGATGAATGTTGCGAATACCTTGGCCTGCCAGAATAAATAACAATCATTGTATTGAAGAGGCGAATACCTTGGCCTGCCAGAGTAAATAACAACCATTGTATGGAAGAGGCAAATACCTTGGCCTGCCAGAGTAAATAACAACCATTGTATGGAAGAGGCGAATACCTTGGCCTGCCAGAGTAAATAACAACCATTGTATGGAAGAGGCGAATGGAACTAGATTATTATACGGCTGGGCTTCAAATTAAAATCTTGAATCTGTGTGTGTGTGTGTGTGTGTGTGCGTGCGTGCGTGCGTGCGTGCGTGCGTGCATGCGTGCGTGCGTGTGTGTGTGTGTGTGTGTGTGAATATATTGTGAAAAAGGAAAGAACAAATATATCATATTTCGAAGTCACCACTGCATTCAATGCAAGTCCTCCAGCGCCGATAAAGTGCTTGAATTCCTGTAGAAAGACATGCTCTTGGTCGCCTGTATAACCACTCATGCACCACCTGCTGTACCTATTCATTGGACCGACCAGTTTTGAAACTTCCTACACCACTCATACACTTGCTGGACTGACAGGCATGCATCACCATACTGGACCTGCAATCGCCGATGAATCTTTACAGATTTCACCCCTTCACAGATCTAAAAACCGATAGCATAACGCTGCTCCTGTTTGGTGCATGTCAAAAGAGTGGCGGCCGTGTTTAAATTGTCCTTATGACCTCACCGTGTTTTCCTGCATCGTCATGTCACGTGCCTAACAGCCTTGACATCCGTAAGAACAATATTGACAGGTTACAAGACAAAGGCATGGTTATTGTTATTTCTATCACACTTTTAACGTTTTATTTTGAAGCCCCTTCGTATATAACTAACAAAAACAGACAAATAACATCGTGTAGCCTTGTAATGAGGAGAGCGGAATTAGTCAACATCGGGACGGCTGGAAAGATCAGTGGGAAGAGGGGTAGAGGCAAACGGAGAGAAATGATGCCGGGTGGAATGAGACGGTGGCATGGAGGAATATCATCAGCAGGGTTAAACGAAAAACCAGGAACCGAGATCTGTGGAGACAAATGAACGCCTACGCCAGCTGGCAGATAACATCATGGTTATGAAAGTTATACGTTAACATTTATCTGCCATACACGTCTGTTCACACATCCACGTCTGTTCACACATCCACGTTAATATTTTTCTATAATACACGTCTATTCTCACACCCACGCTAACATCCATCTCCAACACACATCTGACCACACACCCACTTTAACATCGCTCTCTTACACACATCTGGTATTACACCCACTCTAACATCCGTGTCCCACATACACCTGGCTTTACATCCACTCTAACATCTCTCTCCCACACACATCTAGCTTTACATCTATTGTAACATCCCTATCCCACACACATCTGAATTTACATACACTCTAACATTCCTCTCCCACACACACATTTGTCTTTACATCCACTCTAACATCCCTCTACCACACATCTGTCTTTACATCCACTCTAACATTCCTCTCCCACACACACACACATCTGTCTTTACATCCACTCTAACATCCCTCTGCCACACACATCTGTCTTTACATCCACTCTAACATCCCTCTACCACACACATCTGTCTTTACATCCACTCTAACATCCCTCTACCACACACATCTGTCTTTACATCCACTCTAACATCCCTCTCCCACACACACATTTGTCTTTACATCCACTCTAACATCCCTCTACCACACACACATTTGTCTTTACATCCACTCTAACATCCCTATCCCACATATACATCTGTCTTTACATCCACTCTAACATCCCTCTACCACACACATCTGTCTTTACATCCACTCTAACATCCCTCTACCACACACATCTGTCTTTACATCCACTCTAACATCCCTCTCCCACACACACATTTGTCTTTACATCCACTCTAACATCCCTCTCCCACACACACATTTGTCTTTACATCCACTCTAACATCCCTCTCCCACATATACATCTGTCTTTACATCCACTCTAACATCCCTCTCCCACACACATCTGGCTTTACACCCACTCTAACATTCCCCCACCACACACATCTGTCTTTACATCCACTCTAGCATCCCTCTCCCGCACACATCTGACCCCACACCCACATCCCTCTCTCACACACATCTGTCTTTCCATCCACTCTAACATCCCTCTCCCACACACACATCTGGCTTTACATCCAATCTAACATCCCTCTGCTCCACACATATGGCTTTACATTCGCTCTAACATCCCTCTCCCCACACACACATCTGACCACACACCCCCACTAACCATTACGTCACCCTGCTAGGACAGCGAGGCTGCCCGGCAACTGGAGCAGGCTATGACCCAGAACATCATGGAGTGGATGCTGGAATGTCGGGCGGCCACCGGCAGCTTCCCCGACTACCCGCCAGACGACATCGGTGGCTCGGCGGCCATATTTGCCAACAGAACCGTGGAGGAGGTCTGTGCCATCATATATGTTACCGGGTTGATACTGTTATTGTCGCTGTTGTTGTTGCTTTTGTTGTTATTGTAGCTGCTGTAATTGTTGTTGTTGCTGTTTTTGTTGTTGTTATTGTTGCTGTTATTGTAGCTGCTGTAATTGTTGTTGTTGCTGTTTTTGTTGTTGTTATTGTTGCTGTTATTGTTGCTGCTGTTATTGCTTTGTTGCTGTTTTTGTTGTTGTCGTTGATGTTGTTGTTGCTGTTATTGTTGCTGCTTCTGTTATTGCTGTTGTTGCTGTTTTTGTTGTTGTCGTTGATGTTGTTGTTGCTGTTATTGTTGCTGCTGTTATTGCTATTATTGCTGTTATTGCTGTTTTTGTTGATGTTGTTGTTGTTGTTGCTGCTGCTTCTGCTATTGCTGTTGTTGACGTTGTTGTTGCTGCTGTTGTTGCTGTTATTTCTGTTGTTGGTGTTGTTGTTG
The DNA here is from genome assembly GCA_963921405.1 of Cepaea hortensis. NCBI lineage: Eukaryota > Metazoa > Mollusca > Gastropoda > Stylommatophora > Helicidae > Cepaea > Cepaea hortensis. The sequence continues at coordinate 6,227,374 of OY992876.1, read as the reverse complement.
TTGCTGTTGTTGCTGCTGCTGCTGTTTATGTTGTTGTGTTGTAGCTGTTGTTGTTGTTTTGTTTCTGCTGTTCCTGTTGCTGTTGTTGTTGGTGTTGCTACTTCTGCTGTTGTTGCTCCTTCGGCTGTTGTTGTTTTTATTGCTGTTGTTGTTGCTGCTGTTATTGTTGGTGCTTTTGTTGTTGCTGTAGTTGTAGCTGTTATTGCAGCTATTGCTGTTGTTGGTATTTTGATGTTGCCGTTGCTATTGTTGTTGTTGCTGTTGTTTCTGTAGGAAGTTGAGGTGTTTAATAGCTCATGTGTTCTGCATTAAAAATCTGTCTGTCTGTCTGTCTGTCTGTCTGTCTGTCTGTCTGTATGTCTGTCTGTCTGTCTGTCTGTATTTCTATCTAACCTGTAAGTCTGTCTGTCCAACCTTTGTCTGTATTTCTGTCTAACCTGTAGGTCTGTCTGTCTATTTGCCTAACTTGTCTCTCTGTCTGACTGCCTAACCTGTTTGTCTGCCTGAATCAGGTCAGCTGTTATATTTTAACCCTCATCAGAGGGGCATCAAGAGCGGCAGGTCACAGGATGGGGAATTTCTCTGCAATCTATCTTTGTCAATCTGTGTATGGACAAGAGTTCTCTACAGCTATATTGAGGCAATCGTGATGTACGGAAGCCAATCATGGACAAATAGCAGTCAAGGGAGGAATTATTTAGAAGCTCTAGAGATATGGTTATATAGTATGATGATGAGAACAAAGTGGACCTTTAGAAAGAGCAGTGAAGATATCATGGAAGAGGTGAACTCATAAAGAGAATTAGTTACTGGCATTAGAAGAACGCAGTCCGCAGTCTCCGCATGCCAAGACAAGGGGAAAGCTGGAGTATATCGTCACTTCGGATAGTTTTAGGGTGTTGCGTGGTCTCGAGGTATGGTGTCCGCCTGGAGTGGTCCCTGGTTCAAGCCCTGGTGAGGACCGGGATTTTTTTTCACGTGGACTTCTAGTAATAACATTTCCCCGGGTCTCTGGGTAGTGAGATCGAACGCCGGTGAGTATTGTTGCGCACGTATAAAAATCCTTTGGCAGTTGGAAATCGAATAAGAGTAGCCTAACGGCGCTGCTCGGGCAAGAATCCTCGCCGGTGCTACGGAGTTCGTGCACTGAGTTGAGATTCTCCAGACTCAGGTTTGAGTTAGGAGTAGAACATCGCACTTATGGGTTACACCCGTGTGCCGTGACGTTGATCCGACGACTGAACTAAACTAAAACTAAACAGTGTTACATGTCATTTCTCTTAACTGATTATACCCATATGATAATTAATCGACTTAAGCGACTTCCTGTATCTGCGATTGGCTTACATTTCGCCGAAATTCTGTCACTGCATGTTACTACAACACGTCTGCTACCATATTAATAAAGTTTAAGTCATAACCGTGAAACACCCCTACTTCCCATTTTCTGCCATCCATGTTCTGTTAGCCGGTCTCTCTGGCTGTGGGGTTACAACACTTTCTCTCTGTAATCCCGTTTATCACGCAGAGTCTCGCAGCGGAGCGAGAACTGAGGTGGTTCGACCCCCGCTCGTGACTTGCGGATAATGAGCCGGCCGCTCAGAAAGCAATGGCAAACTACTGAGCGTAATCTTGCCAAGAGATCAACAGACAGCTGAAAGATGCTGCTGTTGACAGCTAAGTCCTGTAAAAGGATACGCAAAACAAAAAAAAAATGTTCTGTTAGGTTCAAATCTACTGTTTTGTTTGGCGCGGAATCTGTTAAAGTGTTACATTTCACCTCTCTGAAGGTCGCCGAAGAGCTAGACTACGGGCAGGACGAGAAAGGGAAAGCCAGACCAAAAGCCAAAGAGAAAGCCAAAGAAAAGAAAGCCAGTAAGAAAGTGGAGCCGCCAGAAGGATTCATTATGAAGACATCAAACTTCGTCGACGAAATCCTGGTGGGAGTCGATGTGGAATACGACGACATCTGGAAAGATCGGGATGAGAGCACCAACTTCAAGCAGGAGTACTGTCCAAACCTTCTCAAGGAGCGGGTCAATCAAGGCCTGGAACTCTTGCTCCGGCAGCAGGTTCGTGTCATTGTCTGTGAGTCTCTAGACAGGGGTGGGATTAGGGTTGGTGTGACCTGGGGTGGTAGGTCACGTGTGATCTCGTTGGTCCCAACTCTGACCTCTGAACTCTAGCAAATGAAATACGATTATGAAATGAAGAATCGGCATACAAACACTCGAGATGTTCTCATACGTGCTCCAAACCCCGTCTGCTGTGCCCAGCAACGACATTTAATGGTAGCAGTGTTAGGATAGTAGTGATATGGTAGCACTTGTAGGGTAGCGGTAATAGTGTAGCAGTGGTAGTGTAGCAGTGGTAGTGTAGCAGTGGTGGTGTAGCAGTGGTGGTGTAGCAGTGGTGGTGTAGCAGTGGTAGTGTAGCAGTGGTAGTGTAGCAGTGTTAGTGTAGCAGTGGTGGTGTAGCAGTGGTAGTGTAGCAGTGGTAGTGTAGCAGTGGTAGTGTAGCAGTGGTAGTGTAGCAGTGGTAGTGTAGCAGTGGTAGTGTAGCAGTGGTGGTGTAGCAGTGGTGGTGTAGCAGTGGTAGTGTAGCAGTGGTAGTGTAGCAGTGGTAGTGTAGCAGTGGTAGTGTAGCAGTGGTAGTGTAGCAGTGGTAGTGTAGCAGTGGTAGTGTAGCAGTGGTAGTGTAGCAGTGGTAGTGTAGCAGTGGTAGTGTAGCAGTGTTAGGATAGTAGTGATATGGTAGCACTTGTAGGGTAGCGGTAATAGTGTAGCAGTGGTAGTGTAGCAGTGGTAGTGTAGCAGTGGTAGTGTAGCAGTGGTAGTGTAGCAGTGGTAGTGTAGCAGTGGTAGTGTAGCAGTGTTAGTGTAGCAGTGGTAGTGTAGCAGTGGTAGTGTAGCAGTGGTAGTGTAGCAGTGGTAGTGTAGCAGTGGTAGTGTAGCAGTGGTAGTGTAGCAGTGTTAGGATAGTAGTGATATGGTAGCACTTGTAGGGTAGCGGTAATAGTGTAGCAGTGGTAGTGTAGCAGTGGTGGTGTAGCAGTGGTAGTGTAGCAGTGGTGGTGTAGCAGTGGTAGTGTAGCAGTGGTAGTGTAGCAGTGGTAGTGTAGCAGTGGTAGTGTAGCAGTGGTGGTGTAGCAGTGGTAGTGTAGCAGTGGTAGTGTAGCAGTGGTAGTGTAGCAGTGGTGGTGTAGCAGTGGTAGTGTAGCAGTGGTAGTGTAGCAGTGGTGGTGTAGCAGTGGTAGTGTAGCAGTGGTGGTGTAGCAGTGGTAGTGTAGCAGTGGTAGTGTAGCAGTGGTAGTGTAGCAGTGGTAGTGTAGCAGTGGTGGTGTAGCAGTGGTAGTGTAGCAGTGGTAGTGTAGCAGTGGTAGTGTAGCAGTGGTAGTGTAGCAGTGGTAGTGTAGCAGTGGTGGTGTAGCAGTGGTAGTGTAGCAGTGGTGGTGTAGCAGTGGTAGTGTAGCAGTGGTAGTGTAGCAGTGGTAGTGTAGCAGTGGTAGTGTAGCAGTGGTAGTGTAGCAGTGGTAGTGTAGCAGTGGTTGTGTAGCAGTGGTAGTGTAGCAGTGGTAGTGTAGCAGTGGTGGTGTAGCAGTGGTAGTGTAGCAGTGGTAGTGTAGCAGTGGTGGTGTAGCAGTGGTGGTGTAGCAGTGGTGGTGTAGCAGTGGTGGTGTAGCAGTGGTAGTGTAGCAGTGGTTGTGTAGCAGTGGTAGTGTAGCAGTGGTAGTGTAGCAGTGGTAGTGTAGCAGTGGTGGTGTAGCAGTGGTGGTGTAGCAGTGGTAGTGTAGCAGTGGTAGTGTAGCAGTGGTAGTGTAGCAGTGGTAGTGTAGCAGTGGTAGTGTAGCAGTGGTAGTGTAGCAGTGGTAGTGTAGCAGTGGTGGTGTAGCAGTGGTAGTGTAGCAGTGGTGGTGTAGCAGTGGTAGTGTAGCAGTGGTAGTGTAGCAGTGGTAGTGTAGCAGTGGTAGTGTAGCAGTGGTGGTGTAGCAGTGGTAGTGTAGCAGTGGTGGTGTAGCAGTGGTAGTGTAGCAGTGGTGGTGTAGCAGTGGTGGTGTAGCAGTGGTAGTGTAGCAGTGGTAGTGTAGCAGTGGTGGTGTAGCAGTGGTGGTGTAGCAGTGGTGGTGTAGCAGTGGTGGTGTAGCAGTGGTAGTGTAGCAGTGGTTGTGTAGCAGTGGTAGTGTAGCAGTGGTAGTGTAGCAGTGGTAGTGTAGCAGTGGTGGTGTAGCAGTGGTGGTGTAGCAGTGGTAGTGTAGCAGTGGTAGTGTAGCAGTGGTAGTGTAGCAGTGGTAGTGTAGCAGTGGTAGTGTAGCAGTGGTAGTGTAGCAGTGGTAGTGTAGCAGTGGTAGTGTAGCAGTGGTAGTGTAGCAGTGGTGGTGTAGCAGTGTTAGGATAGTAGTGATATGGTAGCACTTGTAGGGTAGCGGTAATAGTGTAGCAGTGGTAGTGTAGCAGTGGTGGTGTAGCAGTGGTTGTGTAGCAGTGGTGGTGTAGCAGTGGTAGTGTAGCAGTGGTAGTGTAGCAGTGGTAGTGTAGCAGTGGTGGTGTAGCAGTGGTAGTGTAGCAGTGGTAGTGTAGCAGTGGTAGTGTAGCAGTGGTGGTGTAGCAGTGGTGGTGTAGCAGTGGTGGTGTAGCAGTGGTAGTGTAGCAGTGGTGGTGTAGCAGTGGTAGTGTAGCAGTGGTAGTGTAGCAGTGGTAGTGTAGCAGTGGTAGTGTAGCAGTGGTGGTGTAGCAGTGGTAGTGTAGCAGTGGTAGTGTAGCAGTGGTAGTGTAGCAGTGGTAGTGTAGCAGTGGTAGTGTAGCAGTGGTAGTGTAGCAGTGGTGGTGTAGCAGTGGTAGTGTAGCAGTGGTGGTGTAGCAGTGGTAGTGTAGCAGTGGTAGTGTAGCAGTGGTAGTGTAGCAGTGGTAGTGTAGCAGTGGTAGTGTAGCAGTGGTAGTGTAGCAGTGGTAGTGTAGCAGTGGTAGTGTAGCAGTGGTGGTGTAGCAGTGGTAGTGTAGCACTGGTAGTGTAGCAGTGGTAGTGTAGCAGTGGTGGTGTAGCACTGGTGGTGTAGCAGTGGTAGTGTAGCAGTGGTGGTGTAGAAGTGGTAGTGTAGCAGTGGTAGTGTAGCAGTGGTAGTGTAGCAGTGGTAGTGTAGCAGTGGTAGTGTAGCAGTGGTGGTGTAGCAGTGGTAGTGTAGCAGTGGTGGTGTAGCAGTGGTAGTGTAGCAGTGGTAGTGTAGCAGTGGTGGTGTAGCAGTGGTAGTGTAGCAGTGGTGGTGTAGTAGTGGTAGTGTAGCAGTGGTGGTGTAGCAGTGGTAGTGTAGCAGTGGTAGTGTAGCAGTGGTAGTGTAGCAGTGGTAGTGTAGCACTGGTAGTGTAGCAGTGGTACTGTAGCAGTGGTAGTGTAGCAGTGGTGGAGTAGCAGTGGTGGTGTAGCAGTGGTGGTGTAGAAGTAGTAGTGTAGCAGTGGTGGTGTAGCAGTGGTAGTGTAGCAGTGGTGGTGTAGCAGTGGTGGTGTAGCAGTGGTGGTGTAGCAGTGGTAGTGTAGCAGTGGTAGTGTAGCAGTGGTAGTGTAGTAGTGGTGGTGTAGCAGTGGTAGTGTAGCAGTGGTAGTGTAGCAGTGGTGGTGTAGCAGTGGTAGTGTAGCAGTGGTAGTGTAGCAGTGGTAGTGTAGCAGTGGTAGTGTAGCAGTGGTAGTGTAGCAGTGGTAGTGTAGCAGTGGTAGTGTAGCAGTGGTGGTGTAGCAGTGGTAGTGTAGCAGTGGTGGTGTAGCAGTGGTAGTGTAGCAGTGGTAGTGTAGCAGTGGTAGTGTAGCAGTGGTGGTGTAGCAGTGGTAGTGTAGCAGTGGTGGTGTAGCAGTGATAGTGTAGCAGTGGTAGTGTAGCAGTGGTAGTGTAGCAGTGGTGGTGTAGCAGTGATAGTGTAGCAGTGGTAGTGTAGCAGTGGTGGTGTAGCAGTGGTAGTGTAGCAGTGGTAGTGTAGCAGTGATAGTGTAGCAGTGGTAGTGTAGCAGTGATAGTGTAGCAGTGGTGGTGTAGCAGTGGTAGTGTAGCAGTGGTAGTGTAGCAGTGGTGGTGTAGCAGTGGTGGTGTAGCAGTGGTAGTGTAGCAGTGGTAGTGTAGCAGTGGTAGTGTAGCAGTGGTAGTGTAGCAGTGGTAGTGTAGCAGTGGTAGTGTAGCAGTGGTAGTGTAGCAGTGGTAGTGTAGCAGTGGTGGTGTAGCAGTGGTGGTGTAGCAGTGGTAGTTTAGCAGTGGTGGTGTAGCAGTGGTAGTGTAGCAGTGGTAGTGTAGCAGTGGTGGTGTAGCAGTGGTGGTGTAGCAGTGGTGGTGTAGCAGTGGTAGTGTAGCAGTGGTAGTGTAGCAGTGGTAGTGTAGCAGTGGTAGTGTAGCAGTGATAGTGTAGCAGTTGTGGTGTAGCAGTGGTAGTGTAGCAGTGGTAGTGTAGCAGTGGTAGTGTAGCAGTGGTAGTGTAGCAGTGGTAGTGTAGCAGTGGTAGTGTAGCAGTGGTGGTGTAGCAGTGGTAGTGTAGCAGTGGTAGTGTAGCAGTGGTGGTGTAGCAGTGGTAGTGTAGCAGTGATAGTGTAGCAGTGGTAGTGTAGCAGTGGTAGTGTAGCAGTGGTGGTGTAGCAGTGGTAGTGTAGCAGTGGTAGTGTAGCAGTGGTAGTGTAGCAGTGGTAGTGTAGCAGTGGTGGTGTAGCAGTGGTGGTGTAGCAGTGGTAGTGTAGCAGTGGTAGTGTAGCAGTGGTAGTGTAGCAGTGGTGGTGTAGCAGTGGTGGTGTAGCAGTGGTAGTGTAGCAGTGGTGGTGTAGCAGTGGTAGTGTAGCAGTGGTAGTGTAGCAGTGGTGGTGTAGCAGTGATAGTGTAGCAGTGGTGGTGTAGCAGTGGTAGTGTAGCAGTGGTAGTGTAGCAGTGGTAGTGTAGCAGTGGTAGTGTAGCAGTGGTAGTGTAGCAGTGGTAGTGTAGCAGTGGTAGTTTAGCAGTGGTGGTGTAGCAGTGATAGTGTAGCAGTGGTGGTGTAGCAGTGGTAGTATAGCAGTGGTAGTGTAGCAGTGGTAGTGTAGCAGTGGTAGTGTAGCAGTGGTAGTGTAGCATTGGTAGTGTAGCAGTGGTAGTGTAGCAGTGGTGGTGTAGCAGTGGTAGTGTAGCAGTGGTAGTGTAGCAGTGGTAGTGTAGCAGTGGTAGTGTAGCAGTGGTAGTGTAGCAGTGGTAGTGTAGCAGTGGTGGTGTAGCAGTGGTAGTGTAGCAGTGGTAGTGTAGCAGTGGTAGTGTAGCAGTGGTAGTGTAGCAGTGGTGGTGTAGCAGTGGTTCGGTAGCAGTGGTAGTGTAGCAGTGGTAGTGTAGCAGTGGTAGTGTAGCAGTGGTAGTGTAGCAGTGGTGGTGTAGCAGTGGTAGTGTAGCAGTGGTAGTGTAGCAGTGGTAGTATAGCAGTGGTAGTGTAGCAGTGGTAGTGTAGCAGTGGTAGTGTAGCAGTGGTAGTGTAGCAGTGGTAGTGTAGCAGTGGTAGTATAGCAGTGGTAGTATAGCAGTGGTACGGTAGCAGTGGTAGTGTAGCAGTGGTAGTGTAGCAGTGGTTGTGTAGCAGTGGTAGTATAGCAGTGGTAGTGTAGCAGTGGTAGTGTAGCAGTGGTAGTGTAGCAGTGGTAGTGTAGCAGTGGTAGTGTAGCAGTGGTAGTGTAGCAGTGGTAGTGTAGCAGTGGTAGTATAGCAGTGGTACGGTAGCAGTGGTACGGTAGCAGTGGTAGTGTAGCAGTGGTAGTGTAGCAGTGGTAGTATAGCAGTGGTAGTGTAGCAGTGGTAGTGTAGCAGTGGTAGTGTAGCAGTGGTAGTGTAGCAGTGGTAGTGTAGCAGTGGTAGTGTAGCAGTGGTAGTGTAGCAGTGGTAGTGTAGTAGTGGTAGTATAGCAGTGGTACGGTAGCAGTGGTAGTGTAGCAGTGGTAGTGTAGCAGTGGTAGTGTAGCAGTGGTAGTGTAGCAGTGGTAGTATAGCAGTGGTAGTGTAGCAGTGGTAGTATAGCAGTGGTAGTGTAGCAGTGGTAGTGTAGCACTGGTAGTGTAGCAGTGGTAGTGTAGCAGTTGTAGTATAGCAGTGGTAGTGTAGCAGTGGTAGTGTAGCAGTGGTAGTATAGCAGTGGTACGGTAGCAGTGGTAGTGTAGCAGTGGTAGTGTAGCAGTGGTAGTGTAGCAGTGGTATGGTAGCAGTGGTTGTGTAGCAGTGGTAGTGTAGCAGTGGTAGTGTAGCAGTGGTACGGTAGCAGTGGTAGTGTAGCAGTAGTGGTAGGGTAGCCGTGGTAGGGTAGCAGTGGTAGTGTAGCAGTGGTAGTGTAGAGAATAAACATGTACCTTGCCAGCTTGCGTAAGCGTTCATGACTCTCCACAGATCTCGGTCTTTTGTGTTATGGATCAACTATCTTGATGAGAATCCTCCATGCCACCGTCATAATCCATCCAGCATAATCATTCATGACTTTCAACAGATCTCGGTCTTTGGTTTCTGGATCAACTCGTGATAATATTCCTCCATTCCACCGTCTCAGTCCATCCAACATAATCTATCTTGATATGCCTTTTCCTCTTTTCCCATTGTGCCTCTGTTCCCACTGATCTTGCTAGTTGTCACGATGTTCTTGAATACCCCGCGTCTCATTTCATGATCAAAGAAGGCTGTTTGACTGTTCCTACTGAAATAACAATATCCTAGAAAATAAACATGGAGTTCACTGCAAAGTCCTGCAAAAGATATGCACTACGTTTCTACACTAATCTCACTACTCTTCTTTGGTTGCCAGATCGATGAGCAGATGCGACACGAGCTGGAGCTGCTAACCATGGCCGTAGAGAAGACCAGAATGGCCGCAACGAAGCCCAAGAAAGCCAAGCCAGAACCCAAGAAGAAGAAGGACAAACGGAAACGGCTGAAAGATTTGACCCCCAGTGCAGATTTAGAGGATCTCTTCTCGGAGCTGGTCAGAAATGATGTGATGAAGCGAGTGCACCCTGTGACCCTGAAGGACTACCTTGGGGAAGTGAATCTTATAGCTGAGGGTGACAGTGCTACTCTCCAGTGTAAGCCTGACTTAGGAGACATCCGGAAGATGGTTAGTGAAAGTTTAGGTAGAAGAAGGAGGGGAGGTTTCATGTGTGTGTGTGTGTGTGTGTGTATGTGTGAGTGTGTGTGTGTGTGTGTGTGTGTGTGTGTGTGTGTGTGTGTGTGATTAGGGGTGGGAGGAGTGGGAGGTCAAAAATATATATAGGACAGGCAGACAAACAGACCGACCGACCGACCGACCGACCAATAGAACGAACGAACGAACAAACTTTATTTTCAAAGGGTTAAGAATTGGGCACGCAGGCCCGTCTAACATTCTGCCCTTCTATCACTCTCTTTCATACATTATTTCATTCACACATCATTCAAGGCTAACAGAGAACAGCAACAATAAAAAAGATATGCATTATAAAGGCATGGGCAAAATGCGAATATCAATACTACACGACACAGTAAAATTAGATAATGGTCTGACACTTGTTATTAGCCATGTGGAATATACTGGCCTACCAAAAGGGGACTGGCTGTTATACTAGGGTTTTGCTATTATTATTATTATCTCTATTATTAAGGGGGAAGATAATCCGTACTGAGATAGTGTTCGAGTAATTTGCGATTATATGAATAGGGATTGGTGATGTCTTTGATTTCTTGTGGAAGATTGTTCCACAGCTGAGCTGCAGAGTACGTTAAGCTTGTTTTGTATAAGTCAATCCTAGGCTTCGGAATGTGTAATATATTTAAACGTTTACTGTGTCTAGCATTATATTTAAACAATGGCCAAAGGTAATTTGGGGCATTCCGATGCAGGATTTTGTGAATTAGTTTAGCTATATTGAAAAGCAGGCGTTTGCGGAGTGGTAGTAACTGAAGGCGTTTATACAGGCTAGGATTGTCAGATAAATGTTTGTTATAAATTAGACTCATGGCCCGTTTCTGGAGTGAGTAAAGTCGCTTGGTGTTTGAATTAGAACAACCGTCCCAGATTGTAGAGCAGTAGTCAGAGTGTGTCTGTATATGAGAAGTATAGAATAGTTTCCTTGTGTCCTCATCAAGGAAGTTTTTAATTTTGGCGAGTTGGTAGACTTTTTTCGCTGTTTGTTTAATAAGCGTTTGAACGTGAGAATTAAAGGTTAGGTTTCTATCAATGATTATGCCTAATGTTTTGTGCTCAATTACACTTTCTACTGGCATGTTATCGATATGAAGTTGAAGTGATGTGTGTGAGCTTAGAGTTTGAAGTCTTTGTCTGGTTGTTAGTAACATTGATTTTGTTTTAGTGATGTTAATTTGCATACGGTTTGAATAGCTCCACCTAACTACATTATTTAATTCTTGTTGTAAAGACGACTCCAATAAAATACAGTTTTCAGCATTTGTGTACACTGTACAGTCGTCTGCAAATAGATCGCAGGACGACGAAAGATGTAAAGGTAGATCGTTAATATATATGGCAAACAATAGAGGGCCAAGAATAGAGCCTTGCGGTACTCCAATATTGAAGGTAGTGGTATGAGACAGACATTTATTATGTGATACTACTTGCTTTCTGTTTGATAGAAAAGATGATATTAGAGTGACTACATTAGGGCCAATTTTCATTGTCTGAAGTTTTTTAATTAAAATAACATGGTCTGTCATATCAAATGCTTTCTTCCCCTCTGCCGTGCACCCACCTTGACGAGGTAGAGGGGCTTGCGCGTTCCAATGACCCCAAGAGCTATGCCGACGGTAGCACAGCTACTGGTAGGGTCACCCATGTCGGACAGGTCAAGGGAGAGGGACCAGACGAAGTGACGCACAAACCTGCTGCCTTGTAGGTAGACTGGGGACAGTCAAAGGCTAAGGAAAGCATCCCGAACAAATGCTTGTCGAAATCGGATGTACTGAGCCACAGGCTTGACAAAGAAGTGCAACGTAACTTTATCATTTCATGATGCCACAGATGAAAATTAATCGTTATGGTGCTAATCCCGTGAAGTCCCATCAGGCGGTGATAGTGCCGGGCCCCCTGCCTCGAGGGGTCCACCCATGACTACTGGTGGTCACCTTCCCCTGTGCTGTGGAGTCAAGGCACAGAGGAGTAGGTTAAGAGCTATTGACCAAACACCCCGGACACTCAACATACTACAATGGAATGCAGAAGGAGTTTGTAACAAGAAAGCCTCCCTAACACAGCGTCTTCATAAAGATAGAATAGATGTGGCATGCATTCAAGAGACACACCTCAACGCCAATCGCACATTTTCAGTCGAGGGATATCAGGCCACACGTTTCGACCGCAAAGGACACAAAGGAGGAGTTGTAATACTTACACGAAATACAATACCTTGCAGCGAAGTATCTGTGATCTCTGACAACCAAACGGAATTTATAGGTGTTGATATAATGATAAAGGACGTGAAAATAAGAATTTACAATCTGTATAGCCCGGCAGATAAGGATCTTACACTCTCAAACATGGAAATTACTGACACAAATTGCATTGTTGTCGGAGACTTTAATAGCCGTTCAGAAAGATGGGGATACCCAGGTACTGACAAAAGAGGAGATGAAGTGGAGGACTGGGAAATAGACTCAAATCTCCATCTACTCAACAAAGCGGATGACACACCGAGCTTCTACTCCAGAAGATGGATTACCACTTCTACTCCAGACTTAGCTTTCTGCACAGGAGACATCCTCCACAAAATCGATCGCCATGTGCTGGACCAATTAGCAGGTAGTGACCACAGACCAATCAAGCTTGTAATAAATATGGAGTATGTTCCACAGGAGCAAAAGCCTTTACCCCGTTGGAATTACAAACGAGCAGATTGGGACAGATTTGCCATACTAACAGACAAATATTGTGAAAACATAAATACACGATATGGCAACATGAAGCAAATGGTGGAAAGTCTAAACAGAGCAATAATACAGGCGGCCACTGAGTCTATTCCAAGAGGAGCAAGGAAAAATTACAAACCATACTGGACTGAAGAACTACAAATTTTGGAGGACAAAGTTGAAGATGCTAGGAAGACCGCAGAGAGAGAACAAATAACTGAAGCGAACATCTCTCTCAAAGCCATCTCAGCAAAATATAAAAGAACAGTAAATCAAACAACAAGAGATTGTTGGAGGAAAAAAACAGAAAACCTGAATTTTGACAGGGATGGAAACAAACTATGGAAACTAGTGAAAGCCATGAACAATGAAGGACCTAGAAACAAACAAATAACAATTAAACAAGGAAATGCCTTGCTTACAGGAAAAAAGGCTGCAAATGCACTAATGGAACACTATGCCAGTGCAAACCACATTGACATTACAGCCGAACAGAAGAAAGCAATCAAAGATAAACAGATACATCATAGATATACAGAGACAGCAGCAGAATATATGATGGCAAATCTAACAATGGAAGAAATGGAACAGGCAATGAATACCCTAAAAAAGAAGACATCACCAGGAAAGGATGGAATCACAAATGAAATGCTAATAGGACTAGGCACTAAGGCAAAAAAGAAACTACTAGCAGTCCTAAATTACAGCTGGAAGAGGGGAATAGTCCCACAGGCATGGAAGCAAGCTATACTAATACCAGTCCCAAAGAAAGGAAAAGACCTGGAAGAACCAAATGGCTATCGACCTATCAGTCTTCTTAGCTGTGTAGGAAAATTAATGGAACGCATTATCAATGGCAGGCTAACATGGCATCTAGAAGAAAACCAACTCTTAACACCTCACCAAGCAGGATTCAGAAAGTACAGATCCACTGAAGATCAAATAACCTATATAGCTCAGGAAATAGAGGATGCCTTCCAAGAGAAAAAGCACACACTAGCGGTCTGGTTAGATTTAGAAAAAGCATTTGATAAAGTATGGAAGGAAGGACTGAAAGTAAAACTGCAAAAAATGCATGTTTGCGGAAAAATGTACTGTCAAAGACTCGACCGCATCCCCTCCGCCAGGGAGAGCGGTCAACCCTGAAGAGACCAGGAGGAGATACGGTGCCCGAGGCAAGGGCAGGGGGGATGAGGTAATAGGAGAAGGTTAGCCACTCCCTCATGAGACACGCAGGCGGTGTTCAGAGAGTTAGCACTCTAATCACGATAGTAACACACCTCGTGAAGCCATAGCACAGTTGAGTAGACACTCAACAGGCCACGTTTGCCAGCAGAGTGCGATGTGAGGTAACACGCACGAAGGTGAAGGTCACCCCGCGTGGTGGGTAACCACGGGAGAGAGGTTAGGCAGACGGGAGACTGGACTTGAGGCGTTCACATCGTTTAGAATAGCGTTAGGAGTTTTGTGTTCACTAATAGATAGAACTAGCATAGGGTTAGCAGTTTGTGTTAGATAATTCTGTGGCTGTATATTGTGTATTGCATTAGCGACTGTTTACCGCTTGTAAGCGAGCCAACGGCAATAAAATGGACCATGCATTTTGCCTCCCACACGACTTGCAAGTTGTCTTGTATGGGTGTGTGAGAAGTACCCGATGAGGCCTGTCAGTTAAGTTGTTGACAGGCCAGGGTAATTGTGGTGTCAGAAAGTGGTGCTTGGACGAAAGCGCCAAGCTAATACCCACAGTAAAAGGGTAATTGTTCAAGAAGTGAAGCTTGAACGAAAAGTTCAAGCTAATCCACTCATCCACGGACTCCAGACTAGGGTTTAATTTTTGTAGTAACAATAATTTGTGCAGACAGGAGAATTTGCGAGCTAGAAATATGCCTATCGTGACAAAATAGTGTTTAATTGTGTTTATGATATATTTATTGAATGAAATCATGTATTCTTCGAAGCTGTAAGTATTAATATTCTTATTTTCTTATATTTATTCATATATTTACCAATTTATTCTTGAATAAGCACCAAACATGATTCACGGCGCAGGAATACACAGGCAGCCGACAATATTGATTTTTGAGATCTAAAAATAGCGCTGCGCGATGACGTAGAGTGATTGACAGACAGTTGTTCTGCGTCATTAGCATAAAGCAGTCGAGTGTTTACAAGATCGCTTAGCGGCGGCCCGCCTGAATCTGTGCTGTATATTGTTTATTATTTACTTATTTAAGTTACTAAATGAATATATTTATTTATTGACACATTATTATGTTATTTTGATTTCTTTACAAGCATTTATTCATTTTTGGGTCTATTTTCTCTTTGCTTATCGTCACGATGGAACTATTTTCGGGCTAAGCATCTGATACTTAGCTGCACAACGTTTACAGAAATTAACTAGGTTAGTAACGAAAGGCAATTATTGTTTAAAACAAAGACAGGACATTGACATTAAAATTAATTAATACATATTCTAGGTGTTCGTAAGTCTGTCATTGTCTAAGTCATTGTCCTTAGTTGTCGAGTAAATCATATCGTTTAGTAGGCGTGTTTACTGCTGCCCTATATATCAGAGGGCAAACAACAGCTGTGCACATACACCTGTGGGCCAAATACCGTGTACTACGTACGAAACGTGTCGCCACCCCAGTGTACCAAACAAGGTGACCTGTGTCAAAGGAGCTTCGTTCCCACATTAAGCTGAGTACACTTATATATTTTGTCATGCAATTTGATTAATAGTGCATCTCTTTTGCAGCTTGTAACGCGTTGACATATTTGTATACTCTGTTTTTCTGCAAGATAAATCTGGGCAGTGTATAAACAGAAAGCACAACTGATAGTGATCAGATAAGAACAAACATAACATATCAAAGATAAATAACTGATTAAAGTCATCATTGCCTATCACTGTTAGCCAAGTACTAAAGTAAGATGGCAACTTTATCAGATTTCATAAAAGCAGGCAAAGAACTAGAATTAACAGGAAAAGAACTACAACAATATGCTGATCAGAAATTTAAAGAAACAAAAGAGGAACAAACACGAAAAGAGAATGCGGAGAGGGACGAACGCGCACGAGAAAGAGAACATGATAAGGAGATGAAACAAAAACAATTAGATCAAGAGAAAGAATTAAAACAAAAGGAATTAGATCTAAAGCAAAAAGAGATAGATGAAATGGCAAGAGTTAAAGAAAAACAAATTCAGGTAGAATCAGAGACACAATTAAAGATGAAAAGCATGGATGTAGACTCACACGCAGAGATCTCTGCCACTAAACTAAGAAGTCAACAAGAGGAAAATAAGTTCAACAAATACAAAAATATTATCAAACCATATTGTAAAGAGGACTCCATATCTGCCTGGACAGAGAATGTAGAGTATCAATTTAAATATCACCAAGTTCCTTTAGATATGTGGGCTCCGATTTACATGAAGAATCTAAGTGGTGAGCCCCTTAAAGTAATAGAGTCTATTCCTATTGAACTTAGATCTAGCTATCAATACATCCATGATAGGATTATGCAGCACTTTTTACTTGATGCCCCTGGGTATCAGGTTCAGTTCTCAAATTTAAAACCTAAACCTAGTGAAACTTTTATAGATTATTTTTCAAATGTGCAGAGTGTACTAAACAGGTGGCTTAAAGCAGCTAACATAGGAAAAGACTTTGATAGATTAAAAAACCTAATAGCTATGGACAAGTGTATATCTACTATACCTTCTCCTTTTGCTAAGTTTTTGCAGCAGTCGGACATTGAGAACATCGAGCAGTTCGAAAAAAAAGGCTCAGCATATTTTTCTTCTAACAGAGAGATTTTTAAGACCTCAAGTGACTCTGAGATAGTTTCCTTTGTCAAAGACCAATCAAAAAACTATCAGGGTAACAGAAAACCTTTTCAGAAGTATGATAAGAAAGACAGAAAAGTTTCCATATGCATGTACTGTCAACTAATGCACGACACTTATGCTATGTGCGACAAATCGCCGAATTATCCGGCGCATCTTGAAAATGTGATCAAGAAGCAGCAAAGCAAACGGTCTGCATACAGGCGTGCAATCAAATGTTTTTTTTGTTCCTCTTATGGCCATTATTCTAATAAGTGCCTTGGCCGCCAACGTTTGAAAGCTAACAACGCTATGTTGATTGACACCTCTTCAGATGGTGGTAGTGAGAATGAGTGTGAGATTGAAAGTGACTTACCAACTAACCAAGCAGAGGATGTGTGTGCTGCTAACGATATATTAAGCTTTGACGGCTGTGAACGATGTCACCAATTCCATGCAGACGGAATACTAGAATGTGGACATACAGTACCATGCTCATCTGAGAGTGGGAATGCAGCATTAGCCTCCAGAGGCAAGTTAGTGTTCCACAATGCAATGGTCAATGATGTACCATGCCAATGTTTGCTGGATAGCGGCAGCACCCTTATTGGTCTTCGAAAAGAACTAGTGAGTCCGGGTGATTACACAGGTGACACTGTGAAATGCCGAACCTTTTCGGGTAACGTTGAAATTTACCCTTTGGCAAAAGCCCGTATTGATTCTCCTTTTCTTTCCGGTACCTTTACTTGTGCAATACTTAACAACCCTTGTACAGATTTAATTTTGGGGTGCTTACCTCAACTGAAACAATGTACTAGTGAAGAAATAGTTGCATGGGAGAAATTAAATGCAGCTAAGGCAACAACCAGAGTTGACACTTCAAAACATCATGACCCATTACAAAATGAGACACTACTAATGCTTTTTCCAACCAGCACAGATGACAAAAACACACAAAAACTTATACACCAGCAGAAATCTGATTTTAATGTGTCTCCATACTTGAAATTGTCAAAAGGCAAAGCCAAAATGACCAAGAATGCATCTTGGTTCGTTAGACGTAATAATGGCATTTCAACTACATGTCATATTACTAGTAACCATGAACAGGTGTTACTTGAACAACATCAGTTAGGTGTGCTAAACAATGCACACAAAACACCATGTGCGGGTCATCGTGCATACAGCAATGCCAGGCCAAGTTTTTTCAATAACATAAAATTATTTTGTCATAATCTATTTGCTGGTAATGGCTGTCATCAATTGATACAAAAGTTGAAGGGTGGGCATCCTACAGCTAAAGTACAACCCTCTACACTGGCACCCAAGCCATTTGATAGAGGAAGGGTCAGTTCTACCACAAGCACACAAACAAAGGTGCGAAAACAAATAATCTGGAACTTGATCAAGACAGATTTAGGCTACTTCCATACAAACGAAATGGCAAGGACCATTCAAAGTGGCACATAACCATGGTACATGTTGACTATGAAATATCGATAAACAGACACTTAGAGATATTCCATGTCAACATGCGGAAACCTCACTTTTCAAGACAAGAGACAGAAGTAGTGACAGACGAACAGATTGCACCAACACCAAGTGATCAGACGACAGACATACACAACGCAACTACACTAGTTAGTGAGACTGGCAAATCCGACGAGGGGCATACATGTAGTGAACTTATAGAATACACATGAATAAATCAGAATACTGATGACTGGACAATACACCTACTGAAACTGAGACATGCCTTTGACAGAGTGCGACGCTTCGGTCTCACTGTCAAACCAGCAAAGTCAATTTAGGCCTAAAATAAATTCATTTTTGGGTCATGTCATTTCTCAAGTCCAACTGTAGACTGACCTGAAAAGTAGTACCAAAATTATGAATCTGACCATGTCTAACAGAAAGAAACAGGTCAGAAACCTTTTGGGATTAGTAAATTACTCAGAAATTACAAATATATTTTCCAATGTCTTAAAATCTTCTGGAAATGAAATGTGAAAGATGCATTATTAATTCCTGCATTGTCAAAATTGAAGATCCTTTTTTGTAAATATTCCAATCCCTCCGCTTGCCTAATCCTAGGCTCATTTATTATCTTAGGTCATATGCCAGCAGAATCTCCATCACTGCAGTACTAGGCCAATTTTTTTTTTTTGAGGGCATCTTCCATCCGCTTTGCTACGTGAGCAGTAAGATCACACATGCTGAGTCCAAGGATTCCATATCACAGTTGCAGCCCTAGGCTTCATCTATACGGTGAGAAGGCTCCATCGAGTTCTGACGGATGTTCACTGCATTGTCCAGACCGACAACTCCCTGATCACGGTCATACATAGTGGTGTGCATCAAAATGACCGGATATTCAGGTGGTCACTAGTTTTACCATCTGGGGTAAAAATACCTGAAATCCAACAGTTAAATGTAGAGTGATGGTTGGTACATGAATATCTGATAATATAAGATCTAAAATAGCTTACATACATATCCACATTGTTGGTGTAGTCATGTACCAAAACAATGAACTATCATGTGTCCGTGGACATCAGATTAAGAACTGTGCTGCTATACTTAGATACCACCGTGTGAACTAGGACAGCTCATTTCCAACTAAGCTCCATTCCGGTGTATCATATATATGAACCGCAGAAAACAGTGTCAGAACAGTGCTTAATTACAGACACGAAAAGACAGAGCTACAACACCAGCGAACTCTACACGTGCACTACCGAGAGAACATTAAGATGACTGTGTAATGTATTTCAGATACCCAGGCAAAGTGTGTGGTTATATTATGCCTATACAACCATTGCACATACATGAAGGCAACTACTAACCTGTGGAAACCAAATACTATGTATATAAACTTATTGTGATATGTAATATAATATTTTAAGATAGTGATAAATTAGATGTAGGTCAGGAACTATAACAGTTCTCATTTATTTTAATAATGTAGTTAGTACAGTAATTAACCCATTAAAATTAGATTAGAATATTAGTTTAGACATAAGAATAGTTTATTACAAGTTAAATTAAATTTATGATATGAATAGTACCATTTAGATTGTTATATTTCACTTAGTTTCATTGTAGTTAGTTTATTCCATCTTAATGAAACCATACCATCTTTCAAATATTACCATTTATTAGTATCATCATTTGACATCATAATAGATTAAAAAGAGTAGATAAGGTAACATACAGCATTTACACCAGTTAGATTAAGAACATCACTCATATAATTCCTTTGTGCATTTAAAAACATTATTTAGCATAGTATTTAGAAAAGTACATAAATTGTGGTCACATAATCCATTTAATTAAGGTACATAACTCACATCACAACAATTGCATTTAAATAGTTAGATTACATCACTTAGATCAGAAAAAAATAAGAAGTAATATAATCATATCATATAATTAACATAACAAATTTAATAAATTTAGGTAACACATTAAATACTTAGTTATAGAATTAGAATGGTATGTTAGAATGTAAAGTTTTCGTTAGTGAAATTGTGTTAGTGTGAATGTGTTGTCTGTAATATAGTTTAGAACTTAGATTACAGTATTTTGGGTTTCATGACAAGTGAATGTAGTCACGAATTAGTGTTATACACCTGTTTGTGGCCACATTGAACCAAATTATGACACTCAAAAAACTAACATACATACACATAGAATTTATAAATAGAGGATAGAAATTAGATTAGTAGATTTATTACATCCAAACACACAAACAAACAGAAAAACAAACATATAAATTGCATACACTATTTGTAAATCAAAGACAGATAACTATGGGGCCAGGGGACATAATAGACAACGAAGAACTAAATTAACAGTGAAATAAAGTCTTACGCGCGGAAGCGAAGGAGGTAAAGCCTGTCGCACACACTCTTGTAGAATGGTTGTTAAATATTATATGGGGGACATGAAATAATTCATGTGTTGACCCTAAGAAAGTCAACTTTGTATGGGTAGTAAGTTAATTTACTATGTGAGGGCAGGTCTTATAAGACAACGGTCCGGTTCAGACATACCTCTGATAAATATAATATAGCATGTGAGAAGGGGCTCACGCCAACCAGTCAAGTTTGTGGCGATTGCCAGTAGCCAAGTAAGGCTTTGCTACATTGTGACAATAGTTATTAATAGTCTATTGGAATGCCCAAAGCCAGGTTATCTAGAGTCTTTGACAAAAATTAGAGACACTAATTTTTTGTTTAGGAACCTCTTGCGTCACAACCAATGAGTGAAAGTTGATGACGCAACACAAGAGGGGTGGGTGTGTGTCAAAGACTCGACCGCAT
Organism: Cepaea hortensis; assembly: GCA_963921405.1. Taxonomy (NCBI): domain Eukaryota; kingdom Metazoa; phylum Mollusca; class Gastropoda; order Stylommatophora; family Helicidae; genus Cepaea; species Cepaea hortensis. The sequence goes on along the minus strand of OY992876.1, from coordinate 6,207,358 downwards.
CCCCTCCGCCAGGGAGAGCGGTCAACCCTGAAGAGACCAGGAGGAGATACGGTGCCCGAGGCAAGGGCAGGGGGGATGAGGTAATAGGAGAAGGTTAGCCACTCCCTCATGAGACACGCAGGCGGTGTTCAGAGAGTTAGCACTCTAATCACGATAGTAACACACCTCGTGAAGCCATAGCACAGTTGAGTAGACACTCAACAGGCCACGTTTGCCAGCAGAGTGCGATGTGAGGTAACACGCACGAAGGTGAAGGTCACCCCGCGTGGTGGGTAACCACGGGAGAGAGGTTAGGCAGACGGGAGACTGGACTTGAGGCGTTCACATCGTTTAGAATAGCGTTAGGAGTTTTGTGTTCACTAATAGATAGAACTAGCATAGGGTTAGCAGTTTGTGTTAGATAATTCTGTGGCTGTATATTGTGTATTGCATTAGCGACTGTTTACCGCTTGTAAGCGAGCCAACGGCAATAAAATGGACCATACATTTTGCCTCCCACACGACTTGCAAGTTGTCTTGTATGGGTGTGTGAGAAGTACCCGATGAGGCCTGTCAGTTAAGTTGTTGACAGTACAAATGGATCAGCCACTACCCTGAGAACAGAACTGCCAGGACAAAAGTACAAGGACAAACCAGCAAAATGATGCTGTTGGAGCAAGGTGTCCCCCAAGGAGGAGTTCTTTCACCAACATTATTCCTAGCATATATAAACGACATCACGGAAAATTTTCCAGCCAGAGTACACACATCATCCTTTGCAGATGACATAGCCATATGGACATCTGAAGAATATATTAGTACAGCTAACAGCAGAATACAGCAAGCCCTATTAGCGCTAGAGGACTGGTCAAAATCATGGCTAGTGAAGATAAGTGAGGAGAAAACAACATGCACAGTATTCTCCCTCTCAACTAAAACACAGCAACCTAAGCTGGTATTGAATGGAAAATATTGCGCCATGAAGAAAATCCAAACTATCTAGGAGTCACCTTTGATCGTCGCCTGACATGGAAGACACAGGTTGAGAAAAATCGAACAAGAGCAAGGCAAAGAATGGCAATCATGAAAAAGCTTGCTGGTACAACGTGGGGAGCAGATGAGAAAGTTCTCAAGAAGTTATATACTGGACGGGTGAGGCCAGTACTGGAATATGGCATTGCAGCTTGGGCAACAGCAGCTAAGTCAAACTTTAACAAAATAAGTAGAGTCCAAAATCAAGGAATGCGAATCATAACTGGAAGCCTGAAGACAACGCCTATTAATGAATTAGAAAAGATCACTTGTTTACAACCAATGCAGGATAGAAGAGATAGCAGAGCCCAGCAACAAGCTGAAAAATTTAGAAGATTGACAGACCACCCTATGTATAAAAGGTTTAGTGGTTTTGGAAAGGGAAGACTGAAGCGTAGCAACTTTGTAGAAACTGCAAAACGAAAGATTAGGGCAGATCCCATACTTAACATATCAACAGTCAAATCCATTTACAATGCAGACAAGTTCCCAGCTTGGAGACAGCAGCAACTGCCTGAGATGATAGAAAACATTCCTGGTATTGAGAAAAAGAACACTCAGCATGAAACCGAAAGAAGAGAAATAACCCTAAACTACATAAAAGAACATTACCCAAGCAGCAATTGGACCCATGCATATACAGATGGATCAGCCAAAAATTCAGTAGAGAATTGAGGAGGAGGAATTCTCCTAAATTTAAAAAATGGAGTGAAAAAAACACATTCAGTGGCAACTGGAAAGTTTTCAAGTAACTTCAAAGCGGAGGTAGAGGCTCTGAAAACTGCAGCAGAAATGCTCTTGATGGAGGAAAAAAAAGAGATGCAAATAGCTATCTTTACAGATGCAAAGTCAGCTGTCTCAATACTGAAGAGCAATAACAGCACAGAAATAGCTGACCTAAGAGCAGCACTCCATGGTCTATGCCAGAAATCCAAAAAAGTTGTAATACAGTGGATCCCATCACATTGCAGTATACCTGGAAATGAAGAGGCTGACAGACTGGCAAAAGAGGGCGGACGACTACCACAGCCTGACATAGACATAACCTATAATGAGGCAAAGAGGTTGATAAAAAGCACTTATAGAACCAAATGGGAATCAGAGCATCCAGGCCACCAGAAGGATGATGCATATTACAAACTCGACCGAAGAGAACAAGTAGCAATCTTCAGACTCCGCACGGGACATAACAGGCTGAAATAGCACTTGTTCAACAAACTAAAGATAGGAGATACAGATGAATGTAATTGTGGAACTGGTAAAATGACAGCTAAACATTTGCTGCAAGAGTGCCCAATATATGCAGAACAGAGAAAGATATTTTGGCCCACACCTGCTTCATTCGAAGACAAGCTCTATGGAGATATCAACAAGCTCAGGTTGACTGCAGCTTACTTTAACTACATTCAGGTTGACATTTAAATATACATGAAGAAGTATTTAGACTGCCACACTTCATACCACAGGCATGTCGGTTACACAAGCCTCCCAGAGGCATGAAATGGAATATTGCTTGGATAGCAAATCCATTACGTGGAAAGTCCGAATCGAAAGCTCACTGTGTGGGCTTCATAAAAGGTGGAAAAAGTGTCCCAGTGGCACAAAATGGAATATTGCTTGGATAGCAAATCCATTACGTGGAAAGTCCGAATCGAAAGCTCACTGTGTGGATGTCATCTGCAAACTGCATTCTTCTGGTTTCTGGAAGAACAGCCTATGGTGAACGGAAGGCCCAATATACGGAAGTGAGGCTAAGCAGCCATGTGCAGGACGTGACGATTCCTTGGGTGAGCCCAGTACCAGAGCGCTGTGTGATGGCTCTGCAATTATGGAAGCCTCCTTGGATGGCGGGGAATGCCCATGGTCTGCCCCTGCCTTCCCTTGAGGGCCGACCAGGATGCCTTTGGCTGATCTATATGGGCCAGCTGGGATGGGAGATAACACCACAACAGTGAGAGTCTAACGTCCTAAGAAACCCCCGGGAAGGTTAACCCGGTCAACAAATGCCCGCAGAAGTCAGATGTGTCGGCCTAACGGCGCAAGAACGCAGCTCTGCTGTAAACAGGCACAACGCAATCACGTCCGAAAAAAAACTCCGGATGAACGAAGAAGAAGAAATGCTTTCTTGAAATCAATAAACACAGTTCCACATAGACTGTTGTTGTTTATATTCTGGTGCCAATTTTCTATCATGTTTGTTAGGGCCGTATGGCAAGAATATTTTGGTCGAAATCCTGATTGGTTGTCAACAATAAGCTTGTTGCGAACTAAATACTGTAATGTTACTTTATGGATGTGTTTTTCTAGTGGCTTAGATAGTGATGATAGTAAGGAAATGGGTCTGTAATTGTTCGGGAGATCATTGTCCAATGAACCAGATTTAAGAAGAGGGTACACTTTAGCGATTTTGAGAGCTGATGGAAAGTGGCCTTTGGTGAGACACTGATTATATACATAGGTTAGTGATATACAGATCACTGGCGCAGCACAACGGAGAATCCGGTTGCTGATTCCATCTAACCCAGATGAGGTTGTGTTTTTTTTAGGTTACTGAGGTAAGTGAATACCTCAGTGATTGTCATTAGCGGTATGTCGGAAAGAATATCGCCGGAGCATCTATTCTCGCAAAACGATGACAGTAAAGATAAGTTGCAAGGAGAATTAGGTATTGAAGCCTTCAACTGGTCTATGTCAGTTTGAAAAAAATTACTGAATTGGTCGCATGTAATATGATTTGATGGTAAAGAATTTCGGAAGTTACACTTGTTTGTCAAGGTGTTAATTGCCTTCCATATATCCTTACTATTTGTTTTATCCATTACTAAGTTCTTAAAGTAATTTTTCTTTTCCCGTCGTATGGTATATTGAACTTTGTTTCTAAGAGTACGGTATGCGCTGAGATCCCGCTTTTTATGTGCTTTATCCCTGTCTCTCATAATTTGAAGTATTTCCTGGGTGATCCAAGGTGGCTTGACGTGGTGTTTTACTCGAACTTCCTTGATTGGCACATGTTTATCAAAAACATCAATAAATGTTTTCATCCAGAATTCCAGAGCATCATCCGGGTCAGGAAGCTGACAAACATTGTCTAGAGGTGAACTGAGCAAGTCTTGTAAAAATGCGTTTTGGTTGAAATGTTTGTAACTTCTATATTTTACACTTATGTGTTTATGTTTAGGAGTTTTAATTCCTTGTTTAGACCACGTGCAGCATATTGGGTAGTGATCGCTCATTGCACAATTGGGTACAGCGCATTCTATGATGTTGTCTGAGCAAGTTACATAAATGTGATCTATGACTGTTGAAGATGACTTTGTTACTCTAGTAGCCTGTTGTACTATTTGTTGGAAATTGTATGATGCAATTATATTTCCCCATATTATGTTGGATTTGTTGGTGTCAATGTTAAAGTCTCCGAGTAGTATAATTTCCTTCCCGGAAGCGAAAACCACATCCATCATGGTAGTGAAGTTTTCGTACCAGACGTGTCCAGCACTGGGATTTCGATAGAGGTAGCCAATTATCAGGGGTGTGCGGTTTTGAAGTTTTAGCTCTAACCACATACATTCTATTTCGCAAGTTTCAAAGTCTAGCCTACGGTGAGCATTTAGTAAATTAGAAACATAGGTCACTATGCCTGTCTCTTGTTTCCTACAGGGATCCCTTCTAAAAACTTTGTACCCTTTAATAGATATGTCCTCATCTGAAATGTTATCATTAAGTCTACTTTCACTAAGGCTGAATAAATGAAAATTTTGATTAAGAATAGAAGATAACTCTGGTAGCTTGTTAAATAAGCTGCAAATGTTTAAGTTGTCCAAGGCGTCTTCCTGACTTATTGAGCCAGTGTTGCCACTTCTCAGACATGTCATCCATGAAGAAAGTGTAAATTAGTCAAAGTTAAGCAAAAATACAATATCATAAAAAAAAAAAAATCACAATTACATTAACTTACAAAATATCAGTAATACAAATAGATATGTAAATGACAATATTATAACGATATAACTAATTAGACCAACGAATATAATGCAAACACGGAACAAAACGAATTAAAGAACATACAACAAATAATTAACCTGAAAAAAAAACTACTTCACAAGCTAAGTAACCAACTGTTATCCAAAAGAATTAATAAATGACCATACAAGTCAATGTCTCTGTTTAAAGCGGAGTATCCCACACGGGAAATAAAACGTTAAACAGTAAGCAGAAGGAAGAACAGTGAAGACCCCCTCACTCACAGTAAAAACACAATGAAAAGTATTATAAAAGCTATACAGCTAAGTACTATCCATTAATATAAAGTCAAAACAAGTCAATGTTTGTAGTTGCTTATAACCTAATACGTTACTAGACCAAGTAGTAACCAAATATGCAGATAAACGTTCAAGGAGAGGCTCTTTCTTGTACCGAGATCCGGTGTAGCTTTGTGCTAAGTTGCTAGTAAATACCAGGTTGTGTTGGTTGTTGGTATAGCGACATTATAAGTGCTTGACGAAGTGTAGCTGGGCTGTAACGTGTGAGGTGCAACCATTCTGGGTTACAATGAACTGGGTACTGATGATGTCTCATGGGTATGTAATGACTACCAACTAGAGCCTCTGGTTGGTGGCTAACAGGAGGTTGTGGTGGCACATCGTTGTTGCTGAGAGTTGGTTCCTTTCTGGGGAGAATAGGAAAAATATCTTCGTAATTATTACCCTCCTGTGTGAAAGTATTTAACGGACTTGGTGTAGTGGTAGTGTCCCGTCTGGCTTGGATTTCAGGTGCAGTGGTTATGAGTGGTCTGCAAACTTCTGTCCTATTGGTACTTGATGTGACGGGAGTATGTCGTCTGGCTTGAGTTTCAGGAGTAGCTAAAAGTGTCCGGCGCGATCCCATATTGGATGTATGGTATGTCCGTTCAGGATATTTGATATTCTTGGCGAGAAAACTGGTGCCCAGTGTATAGATAGATAGATAGATAGATAGATAGATAGATAGATAGATAGATAGATAGATAGATAGATAGATAGATAGATAGATAGATAGATAGATAGGTGGATAGAATTAAATTGAATGAATTGAATTGAATTAAACTTTATTTTAAAAGGGTTACACATTGGGCACTTAGGCCCGTCTTACATTCGGCCCTTCCAATCACTCATCGTTCGTTCATCAACAGTGCATGACACATTCACAAAGGAAAAAAACAACAACATTGTCAATTGAATGTTTTAAGCATAAAAAATGCATATTACCATGTTATGAGACACATCCCCCACCAACCCACCCATCCCCCATCTACCCCCCCCTCCCACACACACAACCCCCACCCACCCCCACACACACACACACACACACACCCAGGCACACATACATTCCCCCATCCATCCACCCATCTCCCATATCCCCCACCCATACACACCCCCAACCTACATACATCTCCCCACTCACACACATATCTCACACATAAAAATCTCCCACTCACTACCCCCCCCCCCATACACACCCCTCCCACCCACACACCCCCAGGCACACATACATGCACCCACCTACCCATTACTCACCCACACATCCCGCGCCTACACACATCTCCCCACCCACATACACACATCTTCAATCCACAACACTCACCCACCAACATATCCTCCACCACCTACCCACACACTCCTAACCACCCAGCCGAACACACGTCCTACACACACATATCCCCACAAACCCACACATTCCGCACCTACGCACACATAAAACCCGCACCCACCCACATTTCCCCCACATACACACATCTCCACCCACACAATCTCCCCCAATCCACACGTATAGACAGACAGACAGACAGACAGACAGACAGACAGACAGACAGACAGACACGAGGGGAAGTCAATAAGTAAGTCACAAATCGCTGTAGAAAAATAACTAAATATTATAACAACTTGAAACTAGTTTATTTTTATACATATATTTTCCCTTTATTTCTCAACATAATTTCCACCAAGATTGATGCACTTATCCCATCGTTTTATCAGTCTTCCCAAACCGGCTGAATAGAACTGCGTGCGCTTTTTTCTAAACCACGTTTTCACTTCACGTTCAACTTTGGCGTCATTCGAGAAATGTCTCCCGCCAAATTAGGTTTTCAGTGGACCAAAAAAGTGGAAATCGCCAGGGGCTAAGTCGGGGTTGTAAGGTGAATGTTCCAGACCTTCCCACCTTAGTTGATTAATGAAGTCCTAAGGTAATCGAGCCGTATGTGGTCTGGCATTGTCAAGTAACAACACTCCACTAGTCAGCAGTCCTGGACGTTTTCTTCGAACTGCATAATGAAGGATCGATAGAACTTCACAGTACGATACAGAATTCACATTGTCACCTTTCTTCTTGAAATTGGTTAAAAGTGCTCCTTGACAATCCCAGAACACTGTCAACATAACCTTCCCTGCTGATGGCGTAACCTTGAATTTTTGGACACGAGACGAAGAAGGATGTTTCCTTGCTGGTAGTCGGCATAAACAGGAAGCATTTCCTTATGAATGTCCTTTGCAGGCAGTCATTTTGCCCCCCCCCCCGCCCTCCCCCGAAGAAAACGCACAACAGCACGTTACTCTTTGGTTGTACACTCGGTAAATACAGTTGCCATTTTGTTTATGCGCTGCGCATGCGCATGAGACACCTAGCGCCACCTGACGAACGGGAATATAAAGTTCGATGTTGCTGTCACCTAATTACACCTGTAGAAAACACCAGCTACATTTACCTGCTATCCCACATAACTATGTGACTTACTTATTGACTCTCCCTCGTAGATATCATCTTCTTTGCGTCCATCCAGAGTGGTGTTTTTTTTTTCAGATGTGATTGCGGTGTGTCTCGGTAGGCACCCTTGGGTCGAAACCCTTAGGCCAACACATCCGACTTTTTGCTTGCAATTTTGACCAGGTTAGCATTCCTGGGAGACTCTCACTTTTGTGGTACCGTCCACATCCCAGCTGGTCAAGTTGGAACAGTCGAAGACTTCGGTAATCCCTCAAAGGAAGACAGGGACAGTCCATGGCATTTTCCGCCATCCTGGGTGGCTTCCATAATTGCAGAGCCGACACATAGCGCCCTGGTACTGGGCTCACCGAGGGAATCGTCACGTCCTGCTCATGGCTGCTTTAATTCCTCACTTGAATATATTGGGCATTTCGTTCGCACCGGGCCGTTACCGCACAAACCAGACAGGTCTGCAGACGGTATCAACTCAGCGAGTTTTCGGTTCGGACATGTGCTTGTCTTTGTGACCGTCAGAGCTGTTCCAGGCACGACAGACATTCGGAAAACTACCTAGTCAGAGCTGTTCCGAACAAGAGCGGCATTCGGAAACTAGGTAGTCAGAGCTGTTCCTAGCACGAGAGACATTCGGACAAGACATTTCACTCGGACTTAAATGTGTAGTGCCAATTTTTATTTTGCCACCCGTAGGACGGCACTTCCGACTTCGGCGGGCATTTTTAAAGAGGTTAGCCTTCCTCGGGTTTCGAGGCACGTTAGACTTATTGTTGTGATGTCGCCCACATCTCAGCTGATCAATATAGTACGGTCAAAGACATCACGGTCAACCCTCAAAGGGAAAGCAGGGGCAGACCATGGGCATTCCCTCACTATCCAAGGAGGCTTCCATAATTGCAGAGCCGGCACATATTGCTCTGAGACTGGGCTCACCCGAGGAGTTGCCACGTCCTGCTCATGGCTGCTTTAGTTCCTCACTTCCATGTGTTGGGCATCTCGCTTGCCACTGGTCGCTCAAGCACAGACCAGGTACGGACAGTCTGCGGGCGACATCCACTAGGTAAGCTTTCGCTTCGGACCACGCAATGGATTCGCTAGCCAAGCGTTCCATTTCGTGTTATTGAGACGATTTTCAACCTTTGACTTACACTCACTCTATGAGTATAGACATTTTTCGTAACCATTTCGTGCGACAGGGGCACTTTTCTACCTTTCTCATGAGGTAGGCTACATGTGCTGCCGGCTCAGCACCTTACCTCCAGGCATCAGTCAGCGAGAGACGGCCAAGCCCTCTCATCCGGGGATCCCTCATATCCCCCAGCTGAGAGCCTTCGAACAAGTATCTGGACTAAGCATGTAGCGTGCTCAGCACCTCACCTCCGATTTGCAGTATGTAGATAACGGCCTGGCTCTCACATCCAGGGGTTAGTGGCTTAGAGGCGTTCAGTCATATCCCTCAGATGGAAGCCTTAGTGTTTAGTTTAGTTTAGTCGTTGGATCAACATCACGGCACACGGTTTAACCCATAAGTGCTCCGTTTTCCTCCTAACTCAAACATGAGTCTGGAGAAACTCAGCTCAATGCACGAACATTGAATACTGCATCGGCGAGGATCCTGAAATACTTTGGGTAGATTTTTAACTCGAAATTTTGCCCGGGCAGCGCCTTTAGGCTACTCTTTTTCGATTTCCAACTGCCAAGGGATTGTTTACGTGCGCAACAATACACACGGGCGTCCTATCTCACTACCCAGAGACCAGGGGAAATTTTTATTACTGGAAGTCCAGGTGGATTTTTAAAATAAATCCCGGTCCTCACCCGGGGCCTGAACCCGGGACCTCCAGCACTCGAGGCGGACACCATACCTCGAGACCACTCATAGTGTATGTGACTGGACCAAGTACTGGTGGTTTCGTGCGCCTGATTTAAACTTTCTACTGCTATCCTGTCTACCTGCAGAGCAGCAGGTTGTGTCTCTCTTAGTCTGGTCCCTATCCCAAGAGCTGTCCAATATGTAGTTTATATCCATTGGCATAGCGCTTGGGGTCAGTGGGACACTCAAGCTCCCCCACAGCGGCAAAGTGGAGACACATCGTGGGGGGGGGGGGGAAGCCTCGTAGATATTGATATGTATATATATTGTATATGTTATGTACATATGTAGAGTGTTTGATGTACGTAAATACGTATATTGTAGAGTGTTTCCTGTATATGCATGCATATATTGTAGAGTATTTCTTGTACATATATTGTAGAGTATTTCCTGAACATATATTGTAGAGTGTAGGGTGCAGAGGCGTTTCCAAGGCACCAGGGCCAGGTTTTATACTGGGCAAGACCTACTTACACGTCCTTGTCGTGTGTCCTGCGCAACAGGTCCCTTCTGGGACCTTGCTAACGTAGTAGGATCGCTGATTCTTCCGAAGTGGGATAGTATCTGCCTGCACAGCGAGGAACCACCAGTCTGCACAAGCCAGACATGTGACAACGGATACTCACGCAAACCTCAGGTCCTGTATGACATCACACTGATGTTGGACAACAGAATGTCTTCATCCGACATACAGGACTTCACGCTGGAGTTCACAGATAGCGAACGCAAGCAAGCGAGCAAGCATTGTAGAGTGTTTCCTGTACATATATAAAAGTCGCTTAAAAGTCGACAGGGTCGACTTAATCGCACCGGGTTTTATCCCATATGGCTCGGTCTCTTTCTGCAGCGCGGAAAGCGTCGCACAAAGCACGAACTCCGTAGCTTTTAGCGACGACCCACAGGAGTCTCCGAAAAATTTAACTCGTAAACCGAAGGACGCGGCCCGGAATCGAACCCACAAGTCAAACGGCTTGACCACTTCGCCACAGAGACTCCTTCCTGTACATATATTGTAGAGTGTTTCCTGTACATGCCTGCAGATATTGCAGAGTGTATTCTATACATATATACGTATATTGTAGAGTGTTTCCTGTACATGCATGCAGATCTTTGACTTCGTGATTCTCCCAATGAGCAACAAGAACGTGCGGGAGCGGGCGCCGTGTTGCAAGTCCCTGCTCCTCGTGGGCCCCCATGGGAGCGGCAAGCGGATGCTGGTCCACGCCATCTGCAACGATCTGGGAGCTAACTTGTTCGACCTGACGGCAGCCAACATCGATGGCATCTACCCAGAACGTGACGGCCCACAAATGTTGATGCACCTGGTGATGAAGGCAAGTCACGTGTTGCCGGACACTGAGTGGACATTCAGGGACTGGTTGGGTGGACTGCTAGATTGAGTCGATGGGGTCGGCGTCATGGTGTTTAGCTGTTACTTGTGTGTACTTCAGCGGCGGCATTGGTGTAGAAACAGACGTTGTGCTGACAAGTGAATGTGAGCGGTCGGACGAGGGTTACATTCCTGGACTCGCCGCTTGCTACAGGAGGACAAGACTGGCGACCTATTTCTGCACTCAGGCCTACAGAAATGTGATGATTCTGACACACCACTGACACATAACACACACATCGCTGACCCATCACTGACCTATCACTGACACATCACTGACCCATCGCTGGCCCATCACTGACACATCACTGACCCATCACTGAAACATCACTGACCCATCGCTGGCACATCACTGACACATCACTGATACATCACTGACCCATCACTGAGCAGATTCCTACTTCTTGACTTTGTGTTGTTAATGCTTGCTTTGTGTTTCACGGCATTGGTAGCAATGTAAATATGGTTAATGTTGCTGTAGCGCACTGGCTGTGGATGCGTCTTTGTTGTCCAGCTTGTGATCACGCCTTATACTGCTGCAGGTACTGCTAAGTAACCAAATATTTAGTCGCGTTAGTTGCTGAACCTCATTGGCTGCCTGTAGCCATGTGTTATTTGTGTGCAGGCATTATGTGTCTTTAGTCCAGTTTCAGCGTCCCAACAAATGGTGCCATTAACGTGTCACGGCCGAGACACTGGTGCACTCATAGATCCTCGCCATCAGTATATTTATATTTACTTGGCTCGTTACTGTTCGCCAGGAGTAATGGCTCGTCTGATCCATGACTGCTTGTAGCTTACTCTCTCTTTCACTTTGCATCAACTATCATACTAGGGACACAGAGTAAACATATCTATTAGAATGACTTGACAAAACGCCGTACGAGTTTATGTGTTTATGTCTCTGTCTCCTCCCCCACCCACCCCCTCACCCCGCATATCCTTTACGGGACATTGCATTCAACACCAGCATGTTTCAGCTGCTGTTGATGTCTTGGCAAGATTACGTTCAGTAGTTGGCCATTATTTTCTGAATTCATTCATTCATTATGTATCATACCGATAAGCGTGGGCGGTCATGTTCTGCCATCTCACTCGATCACCAGAGTCGTGGATCAGCTCCGTGTTTCTGTCTCGACTATGCCACGTGGCCAAGCCATCCAGGTATTTGCTTCTCGGTCTTCCCCTTGGTCTCTTCCCTTCGATCTTGCCAGTTGTCACCAAGTTCTCTAATTAATTTCTTCTCATAACATGCCCAAACAATTTTGACAGTCTACGTCTAATGACTCTAATCAGTTTACGATCTTCATTTGTTTCTTGAAGAACTTGGTCATTGGTTTTTCTGGCTGTCCATGGTATTATTTGCATTTTCCTCAGAAGCCACATTTCCACAGCCATCAGCTGTTTTTTCAGCTTTTCTGCTCATTGTCCACGCCTCACATCCATACAAAAGTACAGGTTCTATGTAGCACTTCAACACTCTTTTTCTCGTTTCAATTGATATCTTTTTATTGGTCAGTATTTCTGAACTACCGGCTCACATACTTCCGTAAATAACCAACGCGATGCGATCCGCTGCCGCAGATGTGTTTCCTATGGACAAATTCCTTAACCCTCTACGCCAGGGAGACTCGCATGTCTCTATTACACTTTGCATATGTACGTAAGTTCACAATGTCTCATGCTTCTATCTAATTCACTCTAAAACACATCTCTAAGAATACTGGACCCGGTCAAACTCGTGCTTCTCGCACTCGGCAACAGCCGTTTGGACCGTGAACACTGGTCCGGACAATTGGTCCATGACAGTCCGCGTGTCAACTCGCTTGACCCGGGCAGAACATCCATCAAAGGCCTTGAAGTGAGTAAATGGACATGGTGGGTAACCATGGATACCACAGCCACCCTCGATGGTTGGTTGGATGGTTGGTTGGTTGGTTGGTTGGATGGTTGGTTGGATGGTTGGTTGGATGGTTGGTTGGATGTTTGGTTGGATGGTTGGTTGGATGGTTGGTTGGATGGTTGGTTGGATGGTTGGTTGGATGGTTGGTTGGATGGTTGGTTGGATGGTTAGTTAGTTGGTTGGTTTGTTGGTTGGTTGGATGGTTAGTTAGTTGGTTGGTTGGTTGGTTGGTTGGATGGTTGCTTGGATGGTTGGTTGGATGGTTAGTTAGTTGGTTGGTTGGTTGGTTGGTTGGATGGTTGCTTGGATGGTTGGTTGGATGGTTAGTTAGTTGGTTGGTTGGTTGGTTGGTTGGGTGGTTGGTTGGTTGGATGTTTGGTTGGCTGGTTGGTTGGTTGGATGGTTGGTTGGCTGGTTGGTTGGTTGAATGGATGGATGGTTGGTTAGATGGTTGGTTAGATGGTTGGTTAGTTGGATGGTTTGTTATTAGGCTGGTTTGATGTATAATGATTTGTTGAATGCTGGTTCGTGAGATTGTTTGTTAGTGGATTCGTTGATTAGTAAGTTGATTGTCTGGTAGATTGGTTGTTTGGTAGTTTGATTGTTAATTGGTAATTCTTTTGCTTGTTTAGTTGGTCACTTGATTGGTTAGTCATTAGATTCACAGGTTCCGTGGTTGGTTGGTGGCTTGGTTGCTTGGAGGATTCATTGGTATGCAGATTGTTTGGTTGGCTGGCGGGATGGTCTTTACGTTGGTTGGCTGGCGGGATTGTGTTTACGTTAGTTGTGATGCGGGATGGTTGTTACATTAGTTGTGATGCAGGATGGTTGTTACATTAGTTGTGATGCGGGATGGTTGTTACATTAGTTGTGATGCGGGATGGTTGTTACATTAGTTGTTATGCGGGATGGTTGTTACATTAGTTGTGATGCGGGATGGTTGTTACATTAGTTGTGATGCGGAATGGTTGTTACATTAGTTGTTATGCGGGATGGTTGTTACATTAGTTGTGATGCGGGATGGTTGTTACATTAGTTGTGATGCGGGATGGTTGTTACATTAGTTGTTATGCGGGATGGTTGTTACATTAGTTGTGATGCGGGATGGTTGTTACATTAGTTATGATGCGGGATGGTTGTTACATTTGTTGTGATGAGGTGTAACAAGCTACGTGGAGGGTCCCAAATAGCCCGGTCACAATATTTCAAATATCTTCTATAGCCCTGGCTTAGATAGGTCTTTACCTGCCAACCCTCCTCCGTTTTCCCTGGACACACTGTCACGCTTCCTTTCGACCTAGGGACCTATTTCCTGCAGTGTTCTTCTGGCTGACGCATAAATAACATGGCAGTCGTCAGAACAACTTGGAAGTAATTTTATTAACCTAATCAAGAACAGCACAGGAACACATAAAGGCAGATAAACAGATAGATCTACACAGACACTACACTGGTAAATTCTAACACAGAGCCTCAAGTCGCCACAGTCACAGATCCAGCTTCAGATACTGTCTGATCTGTCCACACACTTCTCACCAAAGATGTCCGAATCTCCTTCCTTCTCCAACAACTGGGTGTAGGTTCAACCGGCTTTTGTAGAATCCAAGCGACTGGTGTGTTGAGGACTTCTGTTCATTGTCATCTGAATTAGTTCGGCACTAGGTCTTCACTGACCTATGAAAATCTTTAGTGTTGCCGATAAGGTGAGGTGTTTGTGAAGGATAATGGTTGGGTCCTTTTAATGTCCGGGATAAAATGGGTATGCCAGGAAATCACTCTTAGGCTCCCTCCGGACAACAACTGCTCTCAGGCGTATGTTGTTAAAACAAAACCGGCAATGCACCAGTCATACAAAATGTCCTTGCTTCAAGACCTGCACCTTGCCTTGAGTTGGCCTCGTTGGACATATTGACGTTAGCCTAGAAGCACCGGTGATAATGTCCCTTCGAAGACATAGTCACTTCCCATAGAAGAGGACCCTGGAGATGATAAATAAAACCTGAGCGACTGGGCTGACTCATGTATCACACAAATACACTATATTTAATACCTGATTGACCAGGCCTGACCTGTCAGGTAGCCCCTGGATTGGCCACGTCCGGGTTTGAGTAGACCTCCAGCTGGACGAAGTCCGGTTGTCTTTTTGGCCACACGACACACCCTCCACACTCATACCAAGCCTTTATTATGATTGGGCACATTCATTCCCATGCTTCCCTCTCACTTGCAACCATGCCTTTCTCACCCGCAAGATCTTGTGGTGTGGTGCGCCCAGTAATCCGTGTGTTACATCTCATTAACTCATAGTATAGTAATGGGGTTGTATGGCACGCTTTGTAGTTCCCCACTCCCTGCAAGAATAGGAAAGAAGATCCTACCCCCTCCCGGCTCCGCTCTTGTCTGAGCGGTCGCCGCAATGTACCAGCAGTGCCCCACAGAACACATAGATTCAGCGGAATGCAGGTTCTCTAAATGAGATACAGAAGTCCATTAACTTCCCTACATCATCCCATCTAGTAACAGATGAAAGAGATAGTCCTGTGAATAGCCTCTTCTGGCTCAAGAAGATAGATCAGAGATTGGTGTACCCCATTCCCAAAATACCCACTGAGTATATACAACAGAAAGATGACAATCTGTCCAATTCAAGCCGTAGATAGAAAGACAGCAACAGCTCATCTGACGCCAAGAACAAATGAAATCCTCTTGGGAGATATATGGTTCAGATTCACTTCCCCGGCTATGCCAAGGACAAGACGTGCAGCCAAATCGGCTAACGGTCACCCAACTCGTCATTGGTTATGATTGGCCTTTCGCCAATTCCTCTTCCCCTTCAACCCATGGTATATTTATAACTCCATGTTTGGCTGGAGTACCCACAACCCAAGCCCTACCTTTCTTCACCACTTCAGTAGGAGGTTGCATCTCTGTCCCAATCTTCAAATCGACTTGACAAGATGCCACTATCCAACGGTAGGTGTGTACACGGCCATGAATTGCTTAGCAGCCGCACCAGCGCTCATTTGGCGCAAGGCGCTCCATCGGGTTTACCCGATGTGAAAGACATTGGCTACTTGCTCCATGTAAAGATTGTGATAGGAAGATAACCCAAAGAACCATCTTTCATGGAGATTTGAGAGAACAAGAGAACTGAGAGCTTCCGAAAGCCGTTCCCCCCTGTCTACCCAAAATAAAAGAATGCATAAGGACATGGACCACTGGCGTTTCGCTACATAGGCCCCCTCTTAAGAAAGTCGAACCCTACGAACTTTCTACTGTCAGTGGTTCTGTTCGAATGACCCCACCCTCACATTCAACCATAGGATGCCGTGATAAAAAATCTGCTCCCACATTCTCCCTTCCGGGGATGTATTCGACCGTGAACTGATACGGTTGTAGGAGCAATGACCATCTCATCAACCTCGCGTTCAGTTTCTTAGAAGTTGCCAAGAACGTCAGAGGTTGATGGTCGGACTGCACTTTGAACTGGACTCCATACAGATAAGGTTGAAATTTCTGTACCGCCCACACTAGAGCTAGACATTCCCGTTCGACGGTGGAATAATTCCGTTCGGCGGGTAACAGTTTTCTACTGGCATACGCCACCGGACACAACACCTAAGGATTATCTCGCCCTTCCTGCAACAGAGTTGCTCCAATCCCTATGTTACTCGCGTCGGTTCTCAGAACAAACGTTTTCTCCAAATTCGGGAGTTGCAGGACTGGCCTATCCACCAACGCCTGTTTCAGCTTCCCATAAGCCTCTTCACAGCTCGGGGTCCAGACTATAGGATCTGGCGATCCTTTCTTCAGGGTTTCGGTTAACGGCGCTCCAATTTCGTTGAACTTTGGAATGAATTTCTGGTAAAACCCACACAGAGACAAGAAAGACCTAACATCCTTTTTGGATTTAGGACGGGGTGCGAGACGGACCTTCTCAATATTTTTTTCTTCCGGTACCAGTCCCCCTGGGGTAATAGTGTGTCCCAGAAATTCCAAGGATTGATATCCAATCATACATTTGGCTGGACGGGCGGTTAACCCCTCCTCTTTCAATCTTATGAAGATCTTTTCCAAGGATTTCAGGTGATCCTTCAGATTGTCAGACGCGATGAGAATATCATCCATAAACGAGACGACAGAGGGATCCCTTAAAGGGTCTAATAACTTTCTCATCATGCGAGTGAACACACTGGGCGCATTGCTCAGCCCAAAAGGCATCACCTTAAATTCGTAATGGCCACTCGGAGTACTGAAAGCGAGCATGGGCCGAACCTCAGGCTTCACAGGGATCTGATAATATCCCCGGCTTAAATCAATTTTTGAGAAGTACTTTGCCCTATTTAATCTGGCAAACAATTGATTTGTGTTTGGCAACGGCTCAACTTGGAATGTCGTACAACTATTTAAATGCCTGTAATCAATACATAAGCGGTGTTCCCCGCTTGGCTTCCTCAACAAGACAACCCCGGCATTATAAGGAGAAGTCGAAGGAGTGATGATGTCGTCGTCCAGAAGCTTCTGGATTTCAGTTTCCAGGGCCTTCTCTTTCGAAAATGGCACTGGATATATTTTCTGGCGAACGGGGTCTTGGGTAGTCAGAGTCATATCAAACTCGACCAACCCTGTCCGCCCTGGCCGATCGGTAAGAATCTGCTGATGGGACTCCAACAAACGGATGACACGGTCTGTTTCTTCAGCCGACAGATCAGGATTTATATGTACATCCCTATAGGTTTCCCCAGGGTGTAATGGATACCCCCTATCCGTTTCTTCGCCCGATTCAGTTTCCATCGCGACCGCCATAGTCATGAGTGGGAGAGAAGTACCATCAGATCGTTCTTCATACTTTTTGAGAAGGTTAATGTGGAAGATTTTAGATTTCCCCCTGATCCGGATGGCATAGTTGGTGCGGGAGACAACCCTTTCTACCGGGAAAGGCCCCTGCCAACCAATCTCGAGTTTATTGGAACCTACTGGAAGTAACAACAGAACCCGATCCCCCACCTTAAGAGACCTATCTTTCGTCCTTCTATTGTAGTAGGCAGCGTGTCTCTTCCTGGCCGCTCTCAGATTCTGAGCTGCCAAAGCTCAACCCGTCTGGAGTTTTTTCTTTAACTCTTCGACGTATTTATAAGAGGATACCACTTCTTCGGAAGTTTCTTCCTCTGTCCAACATCTCAATAAGGCTTCTAAGGGACCCTTGATTGGCCTCCCGAATAGTAGAGTGGCTGGTGGCAACCCGGTCGACCCATGGGGAACCTCCCGATAGGCGAACAAGGCGGCTGAGATATACTCATCCCATCTGTCTGGTTTCTCTTGTGCCAGCTTCCGAAGCATGGTCATCAAGGTACCATTAAACCTCTCTACTTGCCCATTAGACTGAGGGTGATACGGGCTTGTGTGAATGTGGTTGGTCTGGAAGATACGAAAGACTTCTTCCATCAGTTTACCACAGAACTGAGACCCATTGTCCGTTAGGATCTGGTTGGGAAATCCCAACCTAGTAAAGGTCTCCATCAGTGCATCAGCCACTCGCTTAGAGTCGATTGTGGCCAAAGGTATCGCCTCGCCCCACATGGAACAGCAATCCACCATCGTGAGAATGTACTTATTCCTCTTCCTAGTCCTAGGAAGAGGACCAACAAGATCGATGGCAACTCTCTCGAAAGGAGAGTTCATAATAGGCATGTCTCCCAGGACTACCGGAGCTGTCCAGTGTTTTGGTGCCACACGCTGGCACTCTGGGCACGACTTGACGTACCTACGCACGTCTCCAGTCATCCCTGGCCAGTAGTAATGGCAGGAAATGCGCTGGAGAGTTGCCCCGACACCCATATGTCCACTGAAAGAAATGGTGTATCCCATATGAAGAAGCTGTTCCCGATAAGCCTTAGGAACCACCAGCTGTCCATGCTGGTGATCCTCCATTCCGGCTCTCCGGTACAGTAACCGATTCTTCATATAATACTGACCCCGTCTTGGTGGGTCAGAACCTTTTGGCAACTGGTTGAAGCAAGGTTGCAAAGTAGCATCCTGGCTTTGAGCAGCTCGTAACTCCCCAGGCAAGGGATTCACAATCAAGGCCGGCGTCTGCTCATCCTCCAATTGAGATCTGGTTTGCATTGCCCCTACGTACATGGGTTCGGTTGGAATCCCTAGAAAGACGTAGCGACAACCCAAGATCATTGGGAAGATAGGATCTAGCAGAACGGCTGCCTGTATAGTGCCGGTAACATATTTTGATTTGATGTCCACCTTCGCAATTGGAAGAGACATCGCTACCGCACTCTTTGTCGCCGTTTGAATCTCAATAGATTCCCCGGTTAGCTGCTCTGGGCTCACTAAATGTGATGAAATTACAGCCTCAAACTGCAGACCTGTGTCGTAGAGACACTCAACTGGTTGACCGTTCACAAGTACCGTTTCTACTACTGGTGGTTTTTCTAAATCTTTGGTCCCAAGATCCCTCCCTTCTACCTCCTTGTGAGACCCTTCCCCGGTTTCTACAAGACAAGCAGCATAGTGAGAGTCTTTCTGTTTAAGCCGGCAATCTACCGTATTGTGTGTGGGAGATTTGCAATAGGCGCACCACTTTTCACTCCACTTTCTTTTAGGAGATCCAGGTGGACTCTTACCAGAGGGTTTCTTACTAGGAACCTTATCGAAAGGATCCTCCTTCCTGGTGTGAGCGGTTTTAGGGTTCTTCTTCTTTCCAGACCATGTGTCTGGTGGTCGGGGATTGTGTTGTGACAATTCCCCATTATCCCCATGAGCTAGCACATACCTTTCAGCCAACGTGTTGACTAGCTCTAACCTTTCTGCCCCATTTTCAAGCAAAAAGGTTTGCAAAGGCTTAGGCATCATTCTCTTCATTTGGTCCACGACCACCAATTCTTCCAAACTTTCATAGTCGTTAGCAAATCCAGCTAAAGACATCCACTTCAAAAGGTAAGACTTCAATCTGACACTGTAGGCTGCGAACATCTCTCCTGGCTCTCTCTTCGACTTTCTGAACTGTTGTCGATAAGTATGAGCTGTCATCTGAAACCTTTTCAACAGTGCTTTCTCCAGAGCTTCATAGTCATTCTCCATACCAGGTGGCAACCTAGAATAGACCTCGTATGCGGTCCCCCTCAGGCCCTGTGAGAGTTTCAAGTTCCATTTCCCTCGCTCCAATCCCATAGCCAAAGCCATCGACCGAAATCTGTGAAGATACTGGTCGATCTTATCTTTGTGTTCATCGAACGGGAGCAAAGGGAACTTCATTGCCTGGCATGGACCGCCACCAGAAGTTGTTGAGTCAGGGAGAACTGCGTCTCCCACTGCACCGTCTCTTTCCTTGGCAGTTTGAGCTTTCAGCTCCAACTCTCTCATACGGAACTCATGGTCTCTGACTGCCTGCTCGGCCTCCATCTTCCTAGCCTCAGCCTCCATCTCAATCCTCTTGGCCTCAGCCTCCATCCTCTTAGCCTCAGCCTCCGCCTCAATCCTCTTGGCCTCAGCCTCCATCCTCTTAGCCTCAGCCTCCGCCTCAATCCTCTTGGCTTCGCGCACATCCTGTCTGTAGTCTCTTTCCACTTCCCGCACATATTTCTGTAACTCCGCTCCATCATATCCCATCTCACGCCCTGTAGCCTGTACGTCAGCGACATTAAACCCAGCTGATGCCATCTTAAACTCAGAGGGTAAGGGAAGAGGTAATTGTCTAATAAAATTCTTCTCACAATTACACAACAAGTTACATTACACGACCACAACACGTCGTATGTCGGTCAGTCTGTGTCAGGAAGAGTATAGACAATAGCCAGGCACGGTAGGCAGAACCTATTAATAGAAAACAAGGATATCTGTCCCCTATCACTAAATCAGCCAGAACTTCACCAGGATTACAAATATCCCGGACGAGCCCCCAGAAATTGTAACAAGCTACGTGGAGGGTCCCAAATAGCCCGGTCACAATATTTCAAATATCTTCTATAGCCCTGGCTTAGATAGGTCTTTACCTGCCAACCCTCCTCCGTTTTCCCTGGACACACTGTCACGCTTCCTTTCGACCTAGGGACCTATTTCCTGCAGTGTTCTTCTGGCTGACGCATAAATAACATGGCAGTCGTCAGAACAACTTGGAAGTAATTTTATTAACCTAATCAAGAACAGCACAGGAACACATAAAGGCAGATAAACAGATAGATCTACACAGACACTACACTGGTAAATTCTAACACAGAGCCTCAAGTCGCCACAGTCACAGATCCAGCTTCAGATACTGTCTGATCTGTCCACACACTTCTCACCAAAGATGTCCGAATCTCCTTCCTTCTCCAACAACTGGGTGTAGGTTCAACCGGCTTTTGTAGAATCCAAGCGACTGGTGTGTTGAGGACTTCTGTTCATTGTCATCTGAATTAGTTCGGCACTAGGTCTTCACTGACCTATGAAAATCTTTAGTGTTGCCGATAAGGTGAGGTGTTTGTGAAGGATAATGGTTGGGTCCTTTTAATGTCCGGGATAAAATGGGTATGCCAGGAAATCACTCTTAGGCTCCCTCCGGACAACAACTGCTCTCAGGCGTATGTTGTTAAAACAAAACCGGCAATGCACCAGTCATACAAAATGTCCTTGCTTCAAGACCTGCACCTTGCCTTGAGTTGGCCTCGTTGGACATATTGACGTTAGCCTAGAAGCACCGGTGATAATGTCCCTTCGAAGACATAGTCACTTCCCATAGAAGAGGACCCTGGAGATGATAAATAAAACCTGAGCGACTGGGCTGACTCATGTATCACACAAATACACTATATTTAATACCTGATTGACCAGGCCTGACCTGTCAGGTAGCCCCTGGATTGGCCACGTCCGGGTTTGAGTAGACCTCCAGCTGGACGAAGTCCGGTTGTCTTTTTGGCCACACGACACACCCTCCACACTCATACCAAGCCTTTATTATGATTGGGCACATTCATTCCCATGCTTCCCTCTCACTTGCAACCATGCCTTTCTCACCCGCAAGATCTTGTGGTGTGGTGCGCCCAGTAATCCGTGTGTTACATCTCATTAACTCATAGTATAGTAATGGGGTTGTATGGCACGCTTTGTAGTTCCCCACTCCCTGCAAGAATAGGAAAGAAGATCCTACCCCCTCCCGGCTCCGCTCTTGTCTGAGCGGTCGCCGCAATGTACCAGCAGTGCCCCACAGAACACATAGATTCAGCGGAATGCAGGTTCTCTAAATGAGATACAGAAGTCCATTAACTTCCCTACATCATCCCATCTAGTAACAGATGAAAGAGATAGTCCTGTGAATAGCCTCTTCTGGCTCAAGAAGATAGATCAGAGATTGGTGTACCCCATTCCCAAAATACCCACTGAGTATATACAACAGAAAGATGACAATCTGTCCAATTCAAGCCGTAGATAGAAAGACAGCAACAGCTCATCTGACGCCAAGAACAAATGAAATCCTCTTGGGAGATATATGGTTCAGATTCACTTCCCCGGCTATGCCAAGGACAAGACGTGCAGCCAAATCGGCTAACGGTCACCCAACTCGTCATTGGTTATGATTGGCCTTTCGCCAATTCCTCTTCCCCTTCAACCCATGGTATATTTATAACTCCATGTTTGGCTGGAGTACCCACAACCCAAGCCCTACCTTTCTTCACCACTTCAGTAGGAGGTTGCATCTCTGTCCCAATCTTCAAATCGACTTGACAAGATGCCACTATCCAACGGTAGGTGTGTACACGGCCATGAATTGCTTAGCAGCCGCACCAGCGCTCATTTGGCGCAAGGCGCTCCATCGGGTTTACCCGATGTGAAAGACATTGGCTACTTGCTCCATGTAAAGATTGTGATAGGAAGATAACCCAAAGAACCATCTTTCATGGAGATTTGAGAGAACAAGAGAACTGAGAGCTTCCGAAAGCCGTTCCCCCCTGTCTACCCAAAATAAAAGAATGCATAAGGACATGGACCACTGGCGTTTCGCTACATGAGGGATGGTTGTTACATTGGTTGTGATGCGGAATGGTTGTTACATTAGTTGTGATGCGGGATGGTTGTTACATTAGTTGTGATGCGGGATGGTTGTTACATTAGTTGGCTGGCGGGATGGTTGTTACATTAGTTGTGATGCGGGATGGTTGTTACATTAGTTGTGATGCGGGATGGTTGTTACATTAGTTGTGATGCGGGATGGTTGTTACATTAGTTGGCTGGCGGGATGGTTGTTACATTAGTTGGCTGGCGGGATGGTTGTTACATTAGTTGTGATGCGGGATGGTTGTTACATTAGTTGGCTGACGGGATGGTTGTTACATTAGTTGTGATGCGGGATGGTTGTTACATTAGTTGGTTGCGGGATGGTTGTTACATTGGTTGTGATGCAGGATGGTTGTTACATTAGTTGGCTGGTGGGATGGTTGTTACATTAGTTGTGATGCGGGATGGTTGTTACATTGGTTGTGATGCGGGATGGTTGTTACATTAGTTGTGATGTGGGATGGTTGTTACATTAGTTGTGATGCGGGATGGTTGTTACATTGGTTGTGATGCGGGATGGTTGTTACATTAGTTATGATGCGGGATGGTTGTTACATTAGTTGTGATACGGGATGGTTGTTACATTAGTTGTGATGCGGGATGGTTGTTACATTGGTTGTGATGCGGGATGGTTGTTACATTAGTTATGATGCGGGTTGGTTGTTATATTAGTTATGATGCGGGATGGTTGTTACATTGGTTGTGATGTGGGATAGTTGTTACATTAGTTGTGATGCGTTATGGTTGTTACATTGGTTGTGATACGGGATGGTTGTTACATTAGTTATGATGCGGGATGGTTGTTACATTGGTTGTGATGCGGGATGGTTGTTACATTAGTTATGATGCGGGATGGTTGTTACATTAGTTATGATGCGGGATGGTTGTTACATTGGTTGTGATGTGGGATGGTTGTTACATTAGTTATGATGCGGGATGGTTGTTACATTAGTTATGATGCGGGATGGTTGTTACATTGGTTGTGATGTGGGATGGTTGTTACATTAGTTGTGATGCGGGATGGTTGTTACATTGGTTGTGATGCGGGATGGTTGTTACATTAGTTATGATGCGGGATGGTTGTTACATTGGTTGTGATGCGGGATGGTTGTTACATTAGTTGTGATGTGGAATGGTTGTTACATTAGTTATGATGCGGGATGGTTGTTACATTGGTTGTGATGCGGGATGGTTGTTACATTAGTTATGATGCGGGATGGTTGTTACATTAGTTGTGATGCGGGATGGTTGTTACATTGGTTGTGATGCGGGATGGTTGCTACATTAGTTGTGATGCGGGATGGTTGTTACATTAGTTGTGATGCGGGATGGTTGTTACATTAGTTGTGATGCGGGATGGTTGTTACATTAGTTGGCTGGCGGGATGGTTGTTACATTAGTTGTGATGCGGGATGGTTTTTACATTAGTTGGCTGGCGGGATGGTTGTTAAATTAGTTGGCTGGCGGGATGGTTGTTACATTAGTTGTGATGCGGGATGGTTGTTACATTAGTTGTGATGCGGGATGGTTGTTACATTAGTTGGCTGGCGGGATGGTTGTTACATTAGATGTGATGCGGGATGGTTGTTAAATTAGTTGTGATGCGGGATGGTTGTTACATTAGTTGTGATGCGGGATGGTTGTTACATTAGTTGGCTGGCTGGATGGTTGTTACATTAGTTGTGATGCGGGATGGTTGTTACATTAGTTGGCTGGCGGGATGGTTGTTACATTAGTTGTGATGCGGGATTGTGTTTACGTTAGTTGTGATGCGGGATGGTTGTTACATTGGTTGTGATGCGGGATGGTTGTTACATTAGTTGTGATGCGGGATGGTTGTTACATTTGTTGTTATGCGGGATGGTTGTTACATTAATTGTGATGCGGGATGGTTGTTACATTAGTTCTGATGCTGGATGGTTGTTACATTAGTTGTGATGCGGGATGGTTGTTACATTAGTTGTGATGCGGGATGGTTGTTGCATTAGTTGTGATGCGGGATGGTTGTTACATTAGTTGTGATGCGGGCTGGTTGTTACATTAGTTGTGATGCGGGATGGTTACTACATTGGTTGGCTGGCGGGATGGTTGTTACATTAGTTGGCTGGCGGGATTGTGTTTACGTTAGTTGTAATGCGGGATGGTTGTTACATTGTTTGGCTGGCGGGAGACCATGTAACTGATACCGACATTGAAAGGGAAAATGAATGAATGAATGAACGTCTCATATTGACTAGACATTGCACTAATATATTTTCATTCCTGACAGGTTGGAAAAGCACTGGAACCTTCAATCATTTTCATCGATGACTGCGAGTTGATGTTCTCCAAGAAACTACCCCCTGGCACCAAAGGCAGCCCAGGCAGAATGAAGAGCATGCTGATCAAAGCCATGAAGACTGTGGGACTGGACGACCGTATCATGTTGATTGGTGAATCTACAGCTGGCTGATCCTTTCCCCTTTCTTCTCTTACAACTTGTCTTTCATTTCTTTTTCGTTCTCCTACAAGTGGCCTTTTAATTCCTCTTCTTCCTCGTTCTCTGTCATATTCTTTTTATTCTATTTCTGTGATTTAGTGACAGCATTATGCTGAAAGGTGAATCTACAACTGGCCTTTCATGTCCTCTTTTTCCCATTTAAAGCTGGTTTTTTTATGTCCTCTTTTTCCATGTACAATTAATTTTCTCTTTTCTCATGTACAACTTGCCTTTCATTTTCTATTTTCCCATTTACGACTGACCTTTCATTTCCTCTTTTCCCATTTACACCTTGACTTTCAATTTCTCCTTTCTCATTTACAACTTGTTATTACTTTTCTCTTTTCTCATTTACAAATTGTCTTTAATTTTCCAGTTTACTATTTACAACTGGCATTTCATTTTCTCTTTTCCCATTTATAACTTGTCTTTAATTTCCTCTTCTTCCGTGTTCCTCGCCATTTTCCCATTCTTGTCGTCTCATCATCATCAAGTGCCGTGCCGGCTGGCGTAGGCGTTCATGGCTCTCCACAGATCTCGGTCTTTGGTGTTCTGGATCAACTCTGCTGCTGATATTCCTCCATGCCACCGTCTCAATCCATCCAGGATAATTTCTCTTGGCCTGCCTCTGCCTCTCTTCCCCTCGATCTTTCCAGTTGTTACGATGTTCTCCAATGCCTCTCTTCTCATCACATGACCGAAGAAAGATGTTTGTCTCAGTCTTTTTGTTGTATATAATGTTCTAGTTTCATTAGCCTGTTTCAGGCAGTCGTCGTTAGTTACTCTGGCAGTCCAAGGAATTCGCAACATTCGTCTCAGGAACCACATCTCTGTTGCTTCTAATTTCTTCTTAATTTGTTCATTTACATTCCAAGATTCACTGCCATACAGCAAAACTGGTTCTACATAGCATTTCAGCACTCGCTTTCTTACATTCAGTGATAGTGTCTTATTGCGTAAGATACTCTTCATTTTCTTAAAGGTGGCTTTTGCTTGCTCTATTCTGCTCTTAATCTCTGTTTCTGCTCTTAATCTCCGTTTCTGCTCTTAATCTCTGTTCTCCAAGAAGCTTGTCTTCTACTACCATGAAAACTGAGATTTTGTGACCAGAGCCTGTCAATGGCTTGCCGGCACGGCGGTCATGATTCGATCCTCATCGGGGTGGATCCGAATTTATAACATGGACATGGGCTCCCGGGTGGACCCAGTCTGAAATGTGTACCATGAAATGTCTTGGGAGGTAAATACGGTCGCCGTGATACCTACCACATCAGCCACCGTATGGCGTTTGGTCTGTACAAGTGTGGGTCTGGCATCATATGTCCCATGCACCCAATGTGTGTAAAAGGGTCCTTGACTGATCATGTTGATTGATGAACCTACAGCTGGCCTGGCGTTTCCTCCTCTTTCTCGGTGTCTTCCACATTCTCTGTCTTCGTCTGCTGTTTCTGCTGCTTGTGGTCACCTGCTTTATTTCATATACAGAGGCTCTGGAGAAGTTGATATACAGAGGAATGTGTCGTGTTTCATAGATGCATAAACAACAAAGGCCCCGGAGATGTGGGTATAAAGAAGAATATGTCGTGTTTCATGGATACATAAACATCCGAGACCATGGAGATGTGGATGTAGAGGGGAATATGTCGTGTTTCATGGATACATAAACATCCGAGACCATGGAGATGTGGATGTAGAGGGGAATATGTCGTGTTTCATGGATACATAAACATCCGAGACCATGGAGATGTGGATGTAGAGGGGAATATGTCGTGTTTCATGGATACATAAACATCCGAGACCATGGAGATGTGGATGTAGAGGGGAATATGTCGTGTTTCATGGATACATAAACATCCGAGACCATGGAGATGTGGATGTAGAGGGGAATATGTCGTGTTTCATGGATACATAAACAACCGAGACCATGGAGATGTGGATGTAGAGGGGAATATGTCATATTTCACGGATGCATAACCAATCAAATATAGAGGTTCTACAAAAACTGGAGATAGAAAGAAAGTTGATGACAGAAATAAAAAAGAGGCAAGTGAAATATTTCCGCCAACTTAAATATTTAACACTCTTATTAAAAACCATACTGGAGGGTAAGGTTAAAGGCAGGCGAGCAAGAGGTAGGCAACGATATAAGTGGAAAGATAATATCAAGAGATGGACGAACAGCAGTTTGACATAATGTAAAATCATGTCAAGAGACAAACAATGTTGGAGATCCACTACAGCAATTCTTCATTTTTAAGACGGGCCTGCGTGCCCAATTCTTAACCCTTTGAAAATAAAGACTTATTATAAAAGAATAAAGACGGCACCTGACTGATTGATTGATTGAATTCACAGTTAAAACCACGCACTTAAAACCCACCGTATTATAAGCTCACTGTTAGAGCGAATGTCAGATTAAGATTGGTGCTGGTGATTTGAGTCCTCAGATCTATTCACCACTACAAATTCTGCCTCAGATTATCAGAAGTGGAGTGTAGAAATGGTGGATTGGAATATAAGTCATATATTTTAATTAATCCGAACTTGTAGATTCTGAAGTACTGGAACGATTCTAAGTGAACTGTTGAAAGATTCGGTTGAGATCTTAACCACGTAATGAAGCTCATCATTTATTGAATCTCATGTCGTGTTGGTTGATGTATACGATAATAATAATTATCATCAGCACCATAGTGTACCTGCCGACTGGCGTAGGTGCTCATGTCTCTCCACAGATCTCGGTCCTTGGTGTTCTGGATCAACTTCTACGGTACTCATGCCACCACCTCAATCCATTCAGCATCATTTCTCTCGCTCTGCCTCTGTCTCTTCTCCGACTGGTAGCTCCCACTTGTTTGTTTGTTTGTATGTTTATTTGTCTGGTAATCCCAGTCGCCACATTGTTTCCCTACGGCCCTCTTCTCAGTCTATGACCAAATAACACTGTCTTATAGTCGTACATGGAAGCTTCACATGAAAACCTTATATCTTTGTGCGTGGATGAATATTCTGAAAAAGTAAACAATAAATGCATCATTTTTCGATGTAGCCACCACTGTGTTCAATACAAGACCTCCAGCACGGATAAAGTGCTTGGATTCCTGTAGGGAATTCTCTGGGTCGAGTGTGTGTATCTACTCATGCACTACCTGCTGTACCTCTTTAGTCTTTAGGGGACCGAACACTTTTGAAAGGTGCTACTCCACTTGCTGGGCTGACAGGCATGCATCACCATACTCGACCTTCATTTGCCGATGAATTTCTACAGGTTTCACCCTTTCACTGATTTAAAACAAAAATAAATAAAACCGAACAACAGAACGCTGTTCCTCTTTATTGCATGTCAAAAGTGGGACGGAAATCTTTAAACTGTCCTTATGTGATCACCGTGTTCGACTGCACCGTGATGCCACGTGATTAACACGCTTGTCATCCCTAACAACAATGTTGAGAGGTTACAAGACAATGGCATGGTTACTGTAATTGCTATCACACATTTAAGGTTTTGACTTGAAACCCTCTCATAGGTAACGCTCTACTTTCATGAGCCCCTTCCGGGCAATAGGTCGTTGCTCTGGCAGTCCTGGGTATTCGCAACATTCAGGAACCACATTTGCTTGCTACAAAGCTTTTCCTAATTTGTTCATTCACACTCGATGATTGGCTGCCATACAGCAAAACAGTTCAGCAAAGTTTCTTTATAACATTTCAGTGCTCACATTCTTACATGCAACAACAGTGACGTATTGTGCTATAGTGCGATAGCATGTAAAATACCCTAGTCCAGGTATACGGCACTAGACACCTATATTAAGAAACCAACCCGCACTCGATGGCTGATGTAGTAACTATCACGCTGGCTATCTTTACTCATCATCATCATCAAGTGCCGTGCCGGCTGGCGTAGGCGTTCATGGCTCTCCATAGATCTCGGTCTTTGGTTTTCTGGATCAACTCTGCTGCTGATATTCCTCCATGCCACCGTCTCAATCCATCCAGCATCACTTCTCTTGGTCTACCTCTGCCTCTCTTCCCCTCGATCTTTCCAGTTGTTACGATGTTCTCCAATGCCTCTCTTCTCATCACGTGACCGAAGAAAGATGTTTTTCTCTGTCTTATTGTTGTATATAATGTTCTAGTTTCATTAGCCTGTTTCGGGCAATTGTCGTTAGTTACTCTGGCAGTCCAAGGAATTCGCAACATTCGTCTCAGGAACCACATCTCTGTTGCTTCTAATTTCTTCTTAATTTGTTCATTTACGTTCCAAGATTCACTGCCATACAGCAAAACTGGTTCTACATAGCATTTCAGCACTCTCTTTCTTACATTCAGTGATAGTGACTTATTGCATAAGATACTCTTCATTTTCTGAAAATCGGCTTTTGCCTGCCCTATTCTACTCCTAATCTCTGTTGTACATCTTCCATCTGATGTTATAAATGCCCCTAGGTATCTAAAATTATCAACTTGGTTAAGGATTTTCCCTTCTATTTCTATGTCACATTTTGGTGTCACCATTTTCTTTGATATTACCATTGTTACTGTTTTCTTGATATTCAAGGAGAGTCCTTTCCTTGCACTCTCTGTTACTACAACGTCTAATAATTGTTGTAGGTCTGTTGAATTATCCGCCACCAATACTGTGTCATCTGCATAGCGTATATTATTTATATTATAACCTCCAACTAGTATTCCTGGCATCTCTTTGATCTCTCTCATTATTACTTCGCTATACAGGATGTTATGAGAAGAAATGGACTGGAGAACTTGGTGACAGCTGGCAAGATCGAGGGGAACAGACCAAGAGGAAGACCGAGAGGAAAATACCTGGATGGCTTGGCCACATGGCATGGACGAGACAGGAACACTGAGCTGATCCACGACTCTGGTGATCGAGTGAAATGGCGAATCATGACCGCCCACGCTTTCCGGCATGGCACATGATTGATTGATACAGGGAGAAAAGATCTGGTGACAAGACACACCCTTGTCGTACTCCTAGCTTTATCCGTTCGTAACTACCCTCTTTATTTCCCATTTTAATTGCTGCTACTTGGTTCCAGTAAACATTCTTTATTATTCTTAAATCTTTTCCATCAATGTTGATATCTTCCAACATTTTAATCAGTTCATCATGTTTTACTTTATCAAACGCCTTAGTATAATCTATGAAGCACAAATATATGTCTCTCTGTTTCTCTATTGACCTTTCTATTAGTGTCCGTAATGTATAAATTGCATTGTTTGTGCCCTTTCCTTCCACAAATCCATACTGTTCTTCACTAATTTCCATTTTTATTTTCTTTTTGATTCTTCTCATTATGATTCTGAGTAGAAGCTTAGTGATATGGTTTATAAGGTTAATTGTACGAAAATCTTCACAATCAATTGCTCCTGGTCTTTTTGGTATAGCTATAAATAAAGATTTCAGCATATCACTGGGTAAATATCCACTGCTGTAAATATCATTCAACATTTTGGTTAATATATCTACTCCGAATTCTCCCAATACTTCTAATTCTTCTATTGTGATTTCATCTGGCCCAGCTGTTTTTCCTTTCTTCATACGTTTCATAGCGTCAGCGACTTCTTCTTTCAGAATAGGTGGACCTTCTAAGTTACTATCTTCTGTTAGTTCTTCCCTTTCTCCTTCATATAATTCTCTTATATACTCATTCCACCTCTTCATTATAGCATCTTCCTCTAATATTATCTTTCCTGTTTTTGATTTCAAACACCCTGTATTTATTCTTATTTTTCTTCCTGTAAGCTCACTGATTTTTCTGTGCATATTTTTTGTATCTTTAATGGAATTTAATTCAATTTTTTTGCATTGCTCGTTTAACCAACTTTCTTTAGCCTTTCCACATTTATCTTTTATTTCTTTATTTATCTTAGCGTATTCTTGTTTGTCATTTTTACTCTGTTTTCTTTTGTCCATCAGTTTTAAGATATCTTCATTCATCCATTTTTTCTTAGCTATTTTGCCTCTCTCCGGTAATACTTCTTTGCTAGTTTGATGAATGGAGTCCCTTAACATTTCCCATTGTTCATCTATACTCTGTATTTTAGTTATTGCATTGTACCTATTTTTCACAGTCACTCTGTATTGTTCTTGCATTTCTTTATCTATTTTCAGAACCTCTTTATTAAGTCTCATGTTCTTAACCATTTTTTCCCCTCTCTTTAATCTTACTTTTATTTGTCCACATAGTGGTACATGATCACTATTACAGTCAGCACCAGGCATTGTCTTTACATTAATTAAAGCATTTCTAAATCTTTTATTAATTAGTATGTAGTCAATTTGGTTGCGTATTTTCTTATCAGGGCTTATCCATGTGTACAGTCGTCTTTTATGGTGTTTAAACCATGTGTTTCCAATTATCATCTCATTGATATTTGCCCATTCTATTAGCATTTCCCCTCTTTCATTTCTTGTACCTAAACCATAATTCCCCACTACATCCTCCATTTTTCCCTTTCCTACTTTTGCATTAAAATCACCAAGTATTATTTTTATTTCTTGTGATCCAATTTGAGCCATCGCCATTTCTATTTCGTCGTAAAAGTGTTGTATTTCTTCATCACTACTGCTTGCTGTTGGTGCATATACTTGTATAATATTTATGTCTATTGGTTTGCCTTTGATTTTTACCATAATAACTCTATCTGAAATACACCAGTATCCATTAATTGACTTGGCTGTTTTTTCGTCTAATATTATTCCTACACCTTTTTCATGTGTTTTCCCTCCAGAATAAATTATTGTGTGATTGTCAGCTATAATTTTGCCCGATCCCTTCCATCTCATCTCACTAACGCCTAGTATATTCATTTTCATGCTATCCATCTCTCTTAGAACATTGGTCAACTTTCCTAGCTCATTTAATGTCCTAACATTCCATGTTCCTACTCTAAATTTATTTATTTTAGTTATGATTTATCTTTACTACCAAAGAACATCTTGGTACCTATTTTAGTCTGAGTCAGCCTGGACGCCTGGAAGCACAGGTTAATTAAAAAATGAAAACCGAATTCGCCCAGCCACGGATCGAACCGAAGACCTCCGGGTCGGTTTGCAAGACTCTGGCCAGCATGTTACCGTGGCTGCCATTGAACGGACATACTGGTGCACAACCTCTCCTCTCTAATGTCATGCCATTGCAGTATCAGTCTCCATGACGTGTATCATTGCAGTATCAGTCTCCATGACGTGTATCCGTGTTATCTCTCCTCTCTAATGTCATGCCATTGCAGTATCAGTCTCCATGACGTGTATCCGTGTTATCTCTCCTCTCTAATGTCATGCCATTGCAGTATCAGTCTCCATGACGTGTATCCGTGTTATCTCTCCTCTCTAATGTCATGCCATTGCAGTATCAGTCTCCATGACGTGTATCATTGCAGTATCAGTCTCCATGACGTGTATCCGTGTTATCCCCAGGCGCCACCAGTCGGCCCTTCAATGCCGCCAAAGGTCCTCTACTGAAGATGTATGAGAGGGTTGTGTTCATCTACCCGCCGGCTTACGCCAGTCGCTACTGCATCTGGGAGACATTCATCCTGGGCAATCAAGGCAACATCACACGGTCACTGATGTTGAGTACCCTAGCCCAGGTGGGTGTCACTTCCTCGCTTTCATCGTCATCATCGTCGTCATTATTATCCCAATCATCATCATCATCATCGAATTTCCTCATGGTTTGCTGATGCCGTTGCCCTTGTCAACCCTGCAAAGGCAACGATTACATGGTTCTCACTAAACAACCATATTGTGAAAACAGACCTGCCGGCAGTAAGAATGGATGGGAGCATTTTGAGTAGAACCCAGTCAATGACATATCTTGGCGTGAGGCTTGATCGTAGCCTGTCCTTCAGAGATCATGTCGATTATGTCATAACGAAGGCTCGAAAAGGTTTGGCAGCAATGAGAGTTATGGCGACTGCCAATATCGAGCAAAGACTGCTAATACTTCTGTTCCAAGGACTTGTGCTTTCACGCATCGAGTATGCCCTGGCCATCCTCACTGTCAGCCCTACACAGATTGGAAGACTTGAAAAGGTACAAAACGAAGCCATGCGCATCATTTTGGGCTGCACGAGAGACACCAGCTGTGTAGCAATGAGATACCTCCTTGACTTCCTGACAATGGAACACAGGATCAAGATCTGGAGAGCTCGTGCATACTTAAAAATAAGTGCAGATGAGCAGCACCCTCTTAAATTTAAATTAAGTTGCATGTCCTTCACAGGACGTAGCAGTCAACCCCAGCATTTTCGCTGTTCGTGATTCCTGGGCAAATTTTACGTTCAGTAGTTTGCCATTGCTTTCTGAACGACCGGCTCTTATACCTATTTTCGAAAAATACCAGCATCGCTGTGTTTC
Organism: Cepaea hortensis; assembly: GCA_963921405.1. Lineage (NCBI taxonomy): Eukaryota > Metazoa > Mollusca > Gastropoda > Stylommatophora > Helicidae > Cepaea > Cepaea hortensis. The sequence goes on along the minus strand of OY992876.1, from coordinate 6,173,516 downwards.
GAACCCGGGTATACGGGCTCACAAACCGCGTTCGCAAGCTCTCAGCCACAGAGACCGGCACCCTCTGCATGACGCTATATTCAGAGAAAAGGGTGACAGGCTAAAGAGGGACAAATCATGGATGTGTCGGGCGGAAGATGTCGTCAGACAGGTCTGCAGTCTTACCAGTATCAACACCGGCAAGGAATGGGTGCCGTTGCCTCCAGCTTTTAAGTGCACTTTCTCCTGCATTATCACACTCGACAGACGGTGCAGAGAGCAG
>OY992876.1:6158254-6168254 GCA_963921405.1 Cepaea hortensis | reverse complement strand
AGGGTTTGTTCTCGGAATTCCCCATTTACATCAAAGTCCCAGGGCTTGTTCTCGGAATTCCCCATTTACATCAAAGTCCCAGGGATTGTTCTCGGAATGCCTCATTTATACCAAAGTCCCAGGGTCTTTTCTTGGAATTCCTCATTTACACCAAAGTCCCAGGGTTTGTTCTCGGAATTCCCCAACCCAGGGTTTGTTCTCGAAATTCCTCATTTACATCAACCCGGGGTTTGTTCTCAGAATTTCTCATTTACATCAAACCAGGGTTTGTTCTCGGAATTCCCATGTACATCAAAGTCCCAGTGACTGTTCTCGGAATTCCTCATTTACATCAAAGTCCCAGGGTTTGTTCTCGGAATTCCTCATTTACACCAAACCAGGGTTTATTCTCGGAATTCCTCATTTACATAAAAGTCCCATAATTTGCTATAATAATTTCCAATTTACATAAGAGACCCATGATTTGATCTCGGAATTCCCCATTTACATTAAAGTCCCAGGGTTTGTTCTCAGAGCTTCCCATTTACATCAAAGCCCCACGATTTGATCTCGGAATTCCCTATTTACATCGTAGTTTCCCGGTTTGATCTCGGAATCCTCCATTGATGGTAATTCCCCAAGTCAGACAGTGAAACCACTATTTTAGATAGTAATTCCTCTGTGTGAATGTTAGTTTCTCATGGTCCCCATTTGAATGTAAAATTCCGCATTTGAATGTTAGTTCTCAACATTAAATGCACATGACCATCCGCATTTTAGTTACCTTTACGCATGTTAGTTCCCAAACCCTTCAACATAAGATCCGAAATACGACAAGGTTGTGCCCTTTCTATCCTCTTGTCCATAACCTATATAGACAGTATATGTAAAAAAAACAGCCAAAGAGAGACCTAACAACACCGCATGATAGACAGAACACAGAAGAAGAACCAACGGCAAATTATATCATTAAAGAACTCCTATTTGCAGACGATCAAACACTAATAGCAAACGAGAAGCTGAATTACAAATCCACATCAATTGCCTAAAGGGTGTAAGGGATAGAACATTAAAATGAGCATCAGTAAAACAGAGGTAATGACTATAAACAACAACAACAACAACAACAACAACAACAACAACAACAACAACAACAACAACAACAACAACAACAACAAAGATTCATCTAAAAGAACGCAATCTGAAACAAGTAAAGAGCTTCAAGTACACAGGAAGTATTATATCATCAAATGGCACATCAGAAGACGATATCGAAAATAAACGCAATAAGTCAAACCGACTCATTGGACAAATGGCACCAATACTAAATAATAAACATGTATCAGTCGATACTAAAAATCACTCTACAACACAATATTCCTACCAACTCTATGCTACAAATACCAAACCTGGGCAGTGACAAGAAAAATTACATCAACAGAAATGAGATTTCTGAGAAGAGTACTCAATGTATCAAGAAAGGAGAAAAATCAGAAATGAAAACATCAGGACACACCTGGGGGTTATAGAAACGTTAGATTTCATGGAAATCAAGTGGAAGCAGAAGAAAAGTCAACCATGGAAACGATGGGCAGAGGGACAATCAGAGTGCAAGGGAATCTCGAGATAGGAAGCCCATAAACGGGCACTCTTCCGCTATTTATACTTCACCTCGACACAGCAAGGTACTAGAGGAACAAGATGAGATGATGATGAGTTCCCAGTATGCATATGATCATGTTAGATTACAGTTGAAAAATTACGCATCATTTTAAACAATATATTGAATTGCACATTTCCATGTGATTATTATTACCTTGCTGAAAATTTAGTTTTCCTTTTGAAAATTAGTTACCCCAGTTTGAATGGGAATTCCACATTGTAAATCCATACTCAACGCCGGAAATTCCCTTAACCCCAATGGCTGGTTACTTGTCTACTCGCAGAGATGTGCTCCCAACGGTGGGCGGCTAGTGGGCTGTTGTGGGTGATACCACAGTGCTCTTGCTCTGCTGCCATTAAAGAAAAACCGGTAGTTGTAAGTGAGCAGGCGCGCCAGCCTGGTATATGGTTCTGTATCTGTTTTACACATCCCTAGGCACGCCGGAGTCAGCCATGATGAAAGGAAAAGTAAAAAGAAATGCATAACTGGTTACAGCTGGTGCCATAGAACATACACAAGGGGCGATTAAATGTTGATTGAATGATGCTTTATAGGTTAGAAGTGGTTAAACATACGCACAGAGAAAAATCAAGTATACATATGCACAATGAAAATGGTGTTGAGGCAAAGATATGTATTAAACTATTCGTTACATCAGGGTTCTGTGTTTGATTCAGTAAAAAATTGTTTCCTTTCCCTTCTTAGGAGCTATATTGAGAAACTCCGTAGTAAGCAAGCTAAGCATGGAATTATGTGGTAGCTAAGGAGATGTAATTTTATAGAGGAAATAGAGGACCCGTAGAAGAAGAAACACAATCAAGTTATCTTGAAAGAAGTTAACTCACAAAGAGAAATGGTCATTCACACCAGAAGATGACAGTCCACACGTTCTGAGCATGTGATAAGATGGGGGAAGTTGGAGTGTGTCATCACAGCGGAAAAGTTAGAGGGGAAAGATGCAGGGGAAGACCAAGACATGCTGGACATTTTGCCGTCCTGGCTTGGAGGAACATCAGTATCAGAAATGACTGGCAGTAGACGAGACAAAAGGATATGGACAGGCATGATCACCAACGCCACACGGCATGGACTATCAGAAGACTGACAGTAGACAAGACAGAAGGCTGTGTACAGACATGATCACCAACGCCACACGGCATGGGCTATCAGAAGACTGACAGTAGACAAGACAGAAGGCTGTGTACAGACATGATCACCAACGCCACACGGCATGGGCTATCAGAAGACTGACAGTAGACAAGACAGAAGGCTGTGTACAGACATGATCACCAACGTCACACGGCATGGACTATCAGAAGACTGACAGTAGACAAGACAGAAGGCTGTGTACAGACATGATCACCAACGCCACACGGCATGGACTATCAGAAGACTGACAGTAGACAAGACAGAAGGCTGTGTACAGACATGATCACCAACGTCACACGGCATGGGCTATCAGAAGACTGACAGTAGACAAGACAGAAGGCTGTGTACAGACATGATCACCAACGCCACACGGCATGGGCTATCAGAAGACTGACAGTAGACAAGACAGAAGGCTGTGTACAGACATGATCACCAACGCCACACGGCATGGGCTATCAGAAGACTGACAGTAGACAAGACAGAAGGCTGTGTACAGACATGATCACCAACGTCACACGGCATGGACTATCAGAAGACTGACAGTAGACAAGACAGAAGGCTGTGTACAGACATGATCATCAACGCCACACGGCATGGACTATCAGAAGACTGACAGTAGACAAGACAGAAGGCTGTGTACAGACATGATCACCAACGTCACACGGCATGGGCTATCAGAAGACTGACAGTAGACAAGACAGAAGGCTGTGTACAGACATGATCACCAACGCCACACGGCATGGGCTATCAGAAGACTGACAGTAGACAAGACAGAAGGCTGTGTACAGACATGATCACCAACGCCACACGGCATGGGCTATCAGAAGACTGACAGTAGACAAGACAGAAGGCTGTGTACAGACATGATCACCAACGCCACACGGCATGGGCTATCAGAAGACTGACAGTAGACAAGACAGAAGGCTGTGTACAGACATGATCACCAACGCCACACGGCATGGACTATCAGAAGACTGACAGTAGACAAGACAGAAGGCTGTGTACAGACATGATCACCAACGCCACACGGCATGGACTATCAGAAGACTGACAGTAGACAAGACAGAAGGCTGTGTACAGACATGATCACCAACGCCACACGGCATGGACTATCAGAAGACTGACAGTAGACAAGACAGAAGGCTGTGGACAGGCATGATCACCAACGCCACACGGCATGGATTATAAAAAGCGTACTGTTCATTCATCATCATCATTATTTGCTCTGCCGATAAGCATGGGTGGTCATGTTTCGCCATTTCACACTATCACCAGAGTCGTGGATCAGTTCCGTGTTATTGTCTCGGCCATCCTATATGGCCAACCATTCGGATATTTACTTCTCTGTGTTCCACTTATTCTTTCCACCTCAATCTTGCCAGTTGCCGCCAAATTCTCTAGCATATTTCTTCTCATGTGTCCACAAATGTTTGATTGTCTGAGTCTAATTTCTCCAACAATTTTACGGTTTTCATTTGCTTCTTGTAGGGCTGCTCGTTTTTTGTTGTTTTGTTGTTGTTTGTTTGTTTATCCATGGTATTCTTTGCAATTTCCTCAGAAACCACAATTCTACTGTCAATAGATGTTTTTCTCACCGTAAGGAAAACCATCGGTGCTTATCCTCACCCGCTCTCAAACAGGACACTATATATATTTAATAACAGCCCTAGTTACTCTTTCTTTCGGACCGCTACAGTTATTGGGACATCTCCCACGTGTCGCGGGCCTCCACAGACTCGGTGTCCGGGCTGACCAACGTTTCAAACGTCATCATGTCTTTCCTCAGGAAAGACACACCGGTCTGGCACATCTCCCTGGTGTTTGAGCTTGGGGAAGGGAAAGGGAAGACACACTGGTCTGGCACATCTCCCTGGTGTTTGAGTTTGGGGAAGGGAAAGGGAAGACACACTGGTCTGGCACATCTCCCTGGTGTTTGAGCTTGGGGAAGGGAAAGGGAAGACACACTGGTCTGGCACATCTCCCTGGTGTTTGAGTTTGGGGAAGGGAAAGGGAAGACACACTGGTCTGGCACATCTCCCTGGTGTTTGAGTTTGGGGAAGGGAAAGGGAAGACACACTGGTCTGGCACAACTCCCAGGTGTTTGAGTTTGGGGAAGGGACAAGGAAGACACACTGGTCTGGCACATCTCCCTGGTGTTTGAGTTTGGGGAAGGGAAAGGGAAGACACACTGGTCTGGCACAACTCCCTGGTGTTTGAGTTTGGGGAAGGGAAAGGGAAGACACACTGGTCTGGCACAACTCCCTGGTGTTTGAGTTTGGGGAAGGGAAAGGGAAGACACACTGGTCTGGCACAACTCCCTGGTGTTTGAGTTTGGGGAAGGGAAAGGGAAGACACACTGGTCTGGCACAACTCCCTGGTGTTTGAGTTTGGGGAAGGGAAAGGGAAGACACTGGTCTGGCACAACTCCCTGGTGTTTGAGTTTGGGGAAGGGAAAGGGAGGACACGCTGGTCTGGCACAACTCCCTGGTGTTTGAGTTTGGGGAAGGGAAAGGGAAGACATACTGGTCTGGCACACCTCCCTTGTGTTTGAGCTTGGGGAAGGGAAAGGGAAGAAACACTGGTCTGGCACAACTCCCTGGTGTTTGAGTTTGGGGAAGGGAAAGGGATGACACACTGGTCTGGCACACCTCCCTGGTGTTTGAGTTTGGGGGAGGGAAGACACACCGGTCTGGCACACCTACCTGGTGTTTGAGTTTGGGGGAGGGAAGACACCGGTCTGGCACTCTTCCCTGGTGTTTGGGTTTGGGGGAGGGAAGACTCACCCGTCTGGCACTCTTCCCTGGTGTTTGGGTTTAGGGGAGGGAAGACTCACCGGTCTGACACACTCTGATATTTGAGCTTCGGGAAGGAAAGACACACCAATCTGACCCACCTCCCTGGTGTTTGAGCTTCGGAAAGGGAAGACACACCACTCTGACCCACCTCCCTGGTGTTTGTGCTTGGGGAAGGGAAGACACACCAATCTGACCCACCTCCGTGGTGTTTGAGCTTCGGAAAGGGAAGACACACAAATCTGACCCACTTCCCTGGTGTTTGTGCTTGGGGAAGGGAAGACACACCAATCTGACCCACCTCCGTGGTGTTTGAGCTTCGGAAAGGGAAGACACACAAATCTGACCCACCTCCCTGGTGTTTGAGCTTCGGAAAGGGAAGACACACAAATCTGACCCACCTCCTTGGTGTTTGTGCTTGGGGAAGGGAAGGCTCAAAGGTCTGGCACACTTCCCTGGTGTTTGAACTTCGGGAAGGGAAGACTCACCGGGTAGGCACACTCTGGTATTTGAACTTCGGGAAGGGAAGACACACCGGTCTGGCACACTTCCCTGGTATTTGAACTTCGGGAAGGGAAGAAACACCGGGTTGGCACACTCTGGTATTTGAGCTTTGGAAAGGGAAGACACACAAATCTGACCCACCTTCCTGGTGTTTGAGCTCGGTAAAGGGAAAGGGAAGACACACAAATGTGACCCACCTCCCTGGTGTTTGAGCTCGGGGAAGGGAAGACACACTGGTCTGGCACACCTCCCTGGTGTTTGAGCTTGGGGAAGGGAAGAAGACAAGTACAACGCAGTCTCCGCGGAATCTCTCCGTGCTCAACTCACTTCAGCAGATGTACCGGGTCATGTGGAACGTCTCCGTGCTCAACTCACTTCAGCAGATGCAAGCCCTTCACGGGGCTCAGAGAATCTCAGCGACCATGCATCTTGAACAACCAACCAACCCACCCACCAACCCATAAACCAACCAACCACCCATCAACCAAAAAACCAACCCATCAATCAAAACAACCAACCAACCCACCAGCCAACCAACCCACCAACTAACTATCCAACCAACCAACTAACCAACCAACCCAACAATGCACACATAAGCCAACCAACGACATTCAGTTTGCGGTTGTTGGTAGACCTGTTGTATGTTTCTATACAGGTATTTAGACTCGAGCCTCAAACTTTATTTTTCTCAGGTTAGCAACTCTTGCAGTATATTGTTAACCATTCTTATTCTTCTTCTTAAGGAGGAGAAGGGGGATGAGGAGGAGAAGGCGAAGAAGAAATAGAAGAAGAAGAAGAAGAAGAAGAAGAAGAAGAAGAAGAAGAAGAAGAAGAAGAAGAAGAAGAAGAAGAAGAAGAAGAAGAAGAAGAAGAAGAAGAAGAAGAAGACGAAGAAGAAGCGTTGCACAGCTAAGACACCAACATGTAAGGTACACATCAACAAGAGAATGCAAGTCTGTGTACAAAATCAAATCTTTAATGACAAACAATTATCAAAAGTGACTGATAACGTTCTTGATCTGTACACCCAAACGATAAATATTCACAATGTACACACCACAGGTTTCTCACAGGCTGTCTTAAATGTACCCACACAAGGCAGTTTCTCATAGGCTGTCTTAAATGTACCCACACAAGGCAGTTTCTCACAGGCTGTCCCACAGTGCACACACACACATACACACAATACAGGTTTCTCACATATTCTCACACAGTACACACACACCCCAACACAAGACAGATTTCTCACAACCTGTCCCACACAGCGTACAATCTATGAGCCATGCATACACAATGACAGGTTTCTCCTAATATTCAATCTACATTCTTCTTCTCCTTCAGGTTAATTGTTTGGGGCAGAGGCTGGCGATCACGAACCTCTGCATCTTTTTAATCTCCTGATATTTTACAGAAGTTAATGTTTATACAACGTATTGCTGGGCTTCCACATACAAACACTCTTCAGTTTCAGAAGCCGCTCCATCAAACCTGGATCGCGATGAAAGAGGAGTGTCTAACACCATAAGCCCATTGCGCCTTAAGTCATTTAAACACGTCCTTTACTTATTTACTGACTTACTGGTCAAGGATCATGTACATTGCACACAGACAGCTTCTTATGTGCAACAGTCTCCTCCCATAGAGCAAGCAAAGAGAATCTCAACACAGTGCACAAACTCCGTAGCAGTGTCGAGGCTCCAAATGTTTGTGTACCAGAATCACACATGCTGTAAATATTCTGTTGTGGGTCGGTTTCCTAATATTGAATGTTAGCCTGGGCAAGTCTATTTCTACTATCTGTGGTGGGTTAAAAGTTAGTTGCATCTCTTTTACAAGACTTCGCAGTCAACCCCAGCAGGCTTTGGCTGTTTGTGATTTCTTGGCAAGTTTACGTTCAGTGGTTTGCCATAGCTTTCTGAACAACCTGGACTCATACCGAAATGTATGAAAATCAACGCAAGGCGGTACGCTGTTGTGGGTAGGTTTCCTAACATTGAAAGCAACCCTGGACAAGTCTATTTCAACTGCTCTTGTCGATTTCTAACACCGAGTTGTTTTAATGTGTGCATCGTGCACATATGCATCCTACGAGATCTCCGTCATGGTCCGAAAAGTCAGACGTCAAATACATAACGCCAGGATTTGGGGACAGTATACCATCGCTTGGTTCGTTTATAAGTTTAAGTTAGTTGCATCATATACTTTACAGGACGTAATGTTTTTTGGCTGTTCGTGATTCCTGGGCAAGTTTACGTTCAGTAGTTTGCCATTGAAGTATCAAGAGTCAAAGAAAAAGAAGGACAAAGGGCAGAAAAATAAGAAGAGGAAGAAGAAGGGGAAGAGCAACAAGAAGAACAACAATAAAACATTACAGAAGAATATGCAGTGTTTCTTCTTCTTCTTCTTCTTCTTTTTGTCCGCCTCCTTCTACTTGTATAACTATTTCTAATACTGCTGCTGCTACTACTACTACTACTACTGCTACTGCTACTACTACTACTGCTGCTCTGAAGCTGCTTTTTCTGCAATAATACCTAGTACATTACTTCCAATCAACATAGGAAACCTACCTATCTACATACTTTCTATCTTAGTATCCATATCGCACCCAGACGCCTCGCGTCTATACCCGACTTAGATGCTAATTGTTCAACAGAACATTTGAATAGCTTCCTTTACCACCTCAGGCCAGAGGTCACATTTCACTGCCTTCTGTGCTTAAACATTAACAAGTCACTCTTCCAAAACGTGAACAAATTATTCTTCCCAAGCATGAACAAGTCATTCTTCCCAAACATGAACAAATAATTCTTACCAAACATGAACAAGTCACTATTCCCATTTATGAACAAGTCACTCTTCCTAAATATGAACACGTCACCCTTCCCAAACATGAAAGGTAACTCTTTCCAAACACACATTTAACACACACACGAGGGAAAAAAACATCATCGGAATTAGTCCTCCTCATAACAGGAGAACTTGCAATAAATATTTACAAGTGTTAGCTTTCACACAGCTATAAATTACCCAGTTTCTGCTTATAGACATAGCTTTATAACTGCGTTGCCTGTACGTGGAATCCGAAGAGTTAATCCGCATTTGCATATGCCACCATAATCTCCCAGACTTCAGCCAGGGAAGTCACACACAAAATCTGTAATCCTTGCAACATGCAAGCGTTAAACAACTAGTTAGTTTACGCAGAAAGGGAAGAATTTTAAAATTACAGCGATCACATCTGTCCGAGTTTTACAGTAATCATGCGATGTTTTTTGGCTCACATTGCGTGTCATGGAACTGCAGCAGCCCCGAGTCTCTGACCATACAGGGTGTATGGTGAATAGTAGGCTCCAACAGGCGCGAATGATTGGTGGGTCGGAGGTGTGGCGCTGATACCGGACAACGGGGATTTATAAGGGTGATATCTGTTGGCGCCTAACAAACTGCTGACTGGGCTAACACTTGTTGGGTACGTCCTTCTCAAGGAGTTGGGACTTAACGGGGCTGATAAGTGCTGGTAGGCAGCCAGGTTGGTAGGAAGTCCTAGTCCTGTGTAGGAGGCTGCCAGGCCGGACACGTCCATGGTGGAGGTGTGGGTTCTCAGATGCTGAAGAAGATCTTCCGATGACGAGAAGCGTTTGCCGCAGAAGTCGCTGCCTGCGACCCAGCTGCAGATGTATGGAAGTCCTTGGTGGGCGGCGGTTAGCACAGTGTGTGGGTAGAGGGAGTGAAGCGAGGACAGAGCGGAGACGGTACTAGACAAGGAATTAGGTGACGTCAGGGAAGGTAGGTACATGCTTGAGGCTGTTGGGAAGCCCATTGCTGACAGGTTGGTGAGGGTCTTCTCGTGGGCGCATTGGGAACATCCTGGGGAGTTGCATGTTGATGATAGGTGTGAGTTCTGTACGGT